>CM064482.1:7594653-7816382 GCA_032716605.1 Paralithodes platypus | reverse complement strand
GCCTACCTACTTGCCCGTACCTGATCAACGTGAAATATTATCATAACATGTACAAATTATAGTTGTAGGATACGTTCATATGTTTTGGTATATACTGTATATATATATATATATATATATATATATATATATATATATATATATATATATATATATATATATATATATATATATATATATATATATATATATATATATATATATATTATATTATTGTATACAGTATACTGTATATATAAGCAATATTTTCATTTATTTTTTTCAGTTTAATTCATTAGCCAGGCAATATTTTGTTTTAGTTATATATATACCTATGTAATATTATACTTATGTACTAACCTTTTGTAACACCTTTTGTAATAATAAAAAAAAAAAAAAAAAAAAAAAAAAAAAACACAAAAAAACATACTTACGCTCTGCTATTCATCAAAGTTTTCGACTTTATGAATAGCAGGGCGTAAGTATGTAAAAAAAAAACATTTCAAGTGATATAAACACTCCAAAAATATCCCCATAACCTCTCTGGTTTCGAACCCACGTCTCTAGGCCTATGTCTCTAGGCCTACATCTCACTCAGTCCATCACTCTAACCACTAGACCATGACAGCTCACACTATACTGACAGCGATTAGTGCGTACGTATTTTCGGGCAGACGAATGCTTGAAAAAAAAAATATATATATATACCCTCGATACACTTGTGTATATCGAAGTATTTTGTATGTATAATACTTTTACATAACCTAACATATTCTATCATTACGAACAAACAGTAAAGAAATTTACAAGTAAATAAATAACCTTTCATCCATGAGTTGCAAGCAAATAGTGCGTAAAAATGGTGTAATGATATATCGGGTTACTCTAACATACTGCGCCATCCAAGAAGCCTTATCGTTGTTTTACATATAGCAACGACAACACAAAGCGTCTATAAGGTCTAAATTTGTGCATACCCACGCTAATCTCACCTACCTACTGTAATCTGACCCTTTTCTCTCCCGCGCCACCCACCTTTCTCAATCCACCACTCTTATTTCGCCTATTATTCGTCCGTATACCTCTCTGCGCTTAATTTATCAGTGTATATTATTCACATGGTCTGCCTTACTCATGAATATGAACAGGTGAAACCATAAAGGTGCTTTTTAGGCGAGATATAGAGCGTTGCTTCTCATCAATCGCACGTTTCTTGCCTCCACCCTCTCTCTCTCTCCTCCCGCCTGACTCACTCACACACACTCGCTCGCTCGGGGATGTCGTGCCTATCAGCCCATTTTTTTCAACTTGCAGCCACCGTAACTCCCCACACCCACATTTTTGAGGGTGGATATATATATATTGGCGGATGTGGCTGCTTATTTCCAAGACATTGATGTACTTTTTTTTAAATTCTGTGAGATCGAATTTTTTGGCAGAAATGCACAAATAACTACCCTAGCTCCTAGGGCTATTTAGCGCTTAACAGGTTAAGGGAGCCCACCTCGCTTTTTTTCTTTCTCTCCCTCTCTCTTTGGCTTGTATCCATTCGGCCACATTCAGCCTACTGTTTTAAGATGTTTACCCCCATCAGGGGTTAATATTTTCCTGGCGAGCGGTAGAGAGCCAGAATCTATTTTTTTTTTAACAGCAAGCTAAATTTGTATATTTTTCGATAGAAAAATTTCTCCGGGAAAGCTGGATTTCTCCATACAATGCTGGCGAGCGATAATTGACACCTGGATGGGGATAAAAGTCTTAAAACAGTTGGCTGAATGGGGCCGAATGAATATAAGTCAGGGAAAGAGAGAAAAGGAGAGAAAGACAAAATAAGCCGGTGACCCCCCTTAACCTTTTCACTAACCGATGACGCTCTAAATTATATCCTTTATGTTAGCTTTCATTAGACGGAATGTTTTCAGCTTAGGAAGGAACATTATAAGTTAGAGGGTTAACCCCTTCTGTACCGGCGATGTCTTTTAGATATGATTCTGGCTATATTTAGACGATTTTGTGCAGTTTAAGAAGGATCTATGGCAGCAAAAAGGGTTAAGGGGGGATGGTTCACTTTTTGGGCGATTTTTGCATGTCTTCATTATTGTTTCTAGTTTCGTCCCTAGACCTCCATAAAATTAAATAAAAAAATCCATTAAATCCCCCTTCTAGATTAATTTGTACAATTTTCGGTAGAAAATTTTCCCGGCCGAAGGCCGGTTCTTCCAACATTACAGGCTCACTATCGTTCACCAGGGAAAAAATCGACATCTAAATCCCACGAAAGGTCTAAATATTGACGAAGAAATGTGGCGAAAGGTCTTAAAATCGATTAACTAATGGGGCAAACATATTAACATCTGAAAACTAATGGGGCTAAACATGAGGGAGAAAGTGGTCCAGAAAACTAGCCCATCCCCCCTTAAGAGGGATCTATGGCAGCAAAAAGGGTTAAGTGAGATAGTGTGAAGCCTGTTCGCTGCATGAGGCACTTTATAAACTGAATAGTATCGTCTAATAGTAGCAAAAATAAAATGAAAGAGACGTCGCCGGTACAGAAGGAGTTAATTGCCCACTTGCGAGTTTCAGGCTATAAGGAAGATGGAGCTGTAGACATCGATAGTAAACAGAAATGCAATAATAATGTAGGTTTTTGATGGATAAAAAGTATGTTGAATTGGATTGCATGTATTTATAAATGAACTGCAACCGTATTTTATCTGGTATTTCTGCTAAATATCGATGTCTACAACTCCAACTTCCTTAGAGAACGAAACTCGCAAGTGGTCAATTGATATACTTTTAACTCATCTGCTACTTAGAGATACTTCCTAAGCTTAATAGAAATGCATAATATTAGCCAGATTATAAAAACGAAACATGTCATATCCTGAATAGGTTTAACTTAGAACTTAAGGGCGCCCACCTCGCTATTTTTATCTTTTTCTCCGTCTCTCTTTGGCTTGTATCCATTCCTCCCCATTCAACCTACTGTTTTAAGATGTTACAGGTGTCAATATGTTCGTGGCGAGCGGTAGCGAGCCAGCATATACTGTATATATTTTTGTTTTGACAGCAAGATAAATTTCCACATTTTTTGATAGAAAAATGTCTAGCGAAGCTGGAGATCTCCATACAATGCTGGCGAGCGATAAAAAATCGACACCTGGATGGGAATAAACGTCTTAACCCTGCTCACGTAATGTTCCAGAAGTGTAATGAAATTAGCAATGTGGCCCCATATGGGGACCGGCACTTTAAACGGCTCTCACCCGAAAACTGATTGATGGATTTTAAATTTATTGTTACCAACAGAAACTAAAATTAATGCTTAATATTATGTTAAGAGCAAATTACACTACTGTAAATATTAACCCCTTCAGACTCATATGACACAGAGGTTGCCAGATTAGCAATAAGAAATAGAGTTCTCTCACTCTTATAATTACCTCTCCAAAAATAGTTTTCTGCCCACAGCTAACTCAAAGACAACTGCAGAGGTTGAAGTAACTAAACTAAAGGTTTCTAAATACCCCTGATGGTAACAAAGGCTTTAAAGTTATCCCTAATAGGCTCAAAATCACGTCATATGTCGGAGAGGGTTAAGTCATATATATAAAAACTAAAAAAAAGTAGTGAAAAAAAGGGTCAACAAAAGTGAGGCATATCTCATATATTACATAAGTTGGATAAATTTGGTTGCAGGGCTGTGGAGGGTATGGCTGAGGGTCTTGGGTGACAACAAGGCAGAACTCTGGGGCTAAAAAAAATTTGATAGGAAGGGGAAATTTGTAGTACACATTTGGGATTATGGACCCCATATGGTGACCGGACAGGCTGTTACAGGAATGGGGAGGAGAGAGAGTGGCGGCTCACACCCTCTCTCAGTTGTAGGACGATGCAGACTGACTGCTCGTCTTCAAAACTTCTTGCCATCGGCCTCCGGCCGTGAAATATTCGCGAAAAACCTATTTTACGCATATTTTTTGGCCCATATGGGGCCAATATGCCTGAGCAGGGTTAAAACATTTGGCTGAATGGGGCCGAATGGATACAAGCCAGGGAAAAAGAGAAAAGGAGAAAAAGATTAAAAAAAACGGTGACCCCCCTTAATTTCATTGGAGGTGTTTGGTGTTGGAGTGAAATGAATTATCCAAAAATATATAATATACAGTGTTGGTCCAGTATTTCAAGGTTAAGGTCACATCGGCTATAACGGTTCCTTGCCCTTTCCTACCTGCTCTCTCTCTCTCTCTCTCCTAGAATTACAGCACGTCTTAAAATCTCAAAGCTAATGGACTAAACATGAGGGAGAAAAAACAAACAATCGGTAGCACCCCCTTAACGTATCTCCTTGTAATGGACCGCAAAGTCTTTGAGCTTTCCCTTTAAACTCATTGTAGCCCTCCTCCTCCTCCTCCTCCCTCCCATCCTCCTCCTCCTCCTCCCTCCCCTCCTCCTCATCCTCCTCCTCCCTTCACCTTGACCCTGAACCCTAGACTCCTCCCCCTTCTCTCCCCCCTCCTGTTCCATCCTTCTACATACTACCCCCCCCCCCCTCCCCACACTCCTCTCTCTCTCTCTCCACCCCCCCTTTCCCCACATCCCCTCTTCCCTACACCTCTGGTTTTGGTCTGTGATTTAAAGATTTATCTATCTATCAATTGCCTGATGCCGTGATCCCCGAATGGGTGGCCATGCACCTCTGTCCCCAGTCAGTCGATGCCCCTCCTCCCAGCCAGCACTGCCTTCATTCATATACTTCCTCACTCCATCCTTCCACCTCTCCTTCGGTCTACCTCGCCCTCTCTGTCCTTCCACTTTGCTCTCGTACACCCTCTTAGTCAATCTCTCGCTTCCCATACGTTCTATATGCCCGAACCATCTCAAGTTGTTCCTTTTCACACTTTCCAGCACATCTACCTACACACCACACCTCCTTCTTACTTCCTTATTCGTCGTCTGTCTTTCCCTCCATGTAACTCCGCACGCACTTCTCAAGTAACTCATTTCCACCGCTCTCACTCTTGGTCTGAGTCTCTTCCGGAACGTCTATGCTTCGCTTCCGTAAGTTAGTGTCGGGATTACCACACTGTCATGTAAGGACTTCTTCACTTCCATACTGACCACTCTATTTCTTGTTACTGCTTTCAACGTTCCAACAACCCTCATCCCCTGTTGCACCCTCTCCCGCACTTCTTCATCCATAGTCCCATCTTTACTCAAAACACTGCCCAGACACTTAAAAGAGCTGACGATCTCCATAGCCTGACCGTTCAACTTCACCTCACACTCTGTGACTTCACCCCTTTCAAAGACCATAACCTTGCTCTTCCCCGCATTTACCTTCAAATTCCGTTTTTCGCACACTGTTCCAAACTTACTTACCAGACCCTGCAGATCCCATTCATTATCGCTCATCAGAACTGTATCATCCGCAAACAGCAGTATAGGCAGCTTCCACTCAAATCCCTCCCTTTTCAGCGACACACCAACATCCACTGCTCTTCCTAGTATTTCTTTCATGACTCCATCCATACATACAGTAAACAACCACAAGGACATCGCATACCCCTGTTTCAACCCAACACTCTGGTCAAAGAGCTCGCTCTGCTCATTTTCCACACATACTGCCCCCTTTGCACCCTCATACATGCTCTTCACTGCTTTCAGGAACTTGCCATCTACTCCGTATATTCTAAGTACTTTCCACATGCCTTCTCTCACCTGTACAATCTCAAAATTTGTTGACGATACAAAAATTACAGATAGCGTACTCTCAAAAGAACAAGTTGACGATATGCAACACAATCTAGATAAGTTGTCATGTTGGGCCCAAATTTGGCAAATGAGTTTCAATGCGGATAAATGTAAAGTACTACATATCGGATACCAAAATGAGAAAGCAAACTATTTGATGAATGGCACTCAGCTTAAGAATGTAAACAGAGAAACCGATCTGGGAGTAAAAATATCGAGTAACCTAAAACCGAGTCAACAATGTTCAGAAGTTGTTAAGAAGGCAAACAAAATAATTGGCTTTATAGGCAGGTCATTTGAGCAAAAATCCAAAGACGTTATACTAACCCTTTACAATTCCTTAGTCCGTCCTCTTCTGGAATACTGCGTTCAATCCTGGTGCCCTTATTACCAAAAAGATATAGACAAGCTAGAACGAGTTCAACGTAGTTACCAAAATGATACCTAGCCTAAAGAACAAACCATACGAGGAGCGTCTTAGAGAATTAAATCTATTTCCTTTAACCCAGCGCAGATTAAGAGGCGACTTAATTCAAGTGTTCAAAATCATCAAAGGCATCGACAATATGAACTGTAGTAAGTACTTCACTATCGACCAATCTAATTACACGCGGGAAACGGTTGCAAAATTATTGGTAAATCTTTTAACTCACACGAAGCTAAACATTTCTTCTTCAATTGAGTTGTCAACTTATGGAATGGGCTTCCCCGAGATGTTATAGACTGCAGCACTGTTGATTCATTTAAACATCGCCTAGACAAATATCTCGCATCAAACCCACAACTGACTGCGTTTTGTAAATGAATAACTTTATTTTATCCTCCCCTCAGTTTTTTTTTTTTTTTTTTTTTTTTTAAAGAGACAATGAACAGAGGAAGGAAAAACACAGATAAAACAAAAAGGTCCATGTGCCTAAAGGCATCCTCCATTCATAAAATGTTTGTAACAACTGGATTTAAACATTTGTAGATTGTAAGTTTGTGGAAAGCAATTCGAGGGAAGTGAATTCCAAAGAGTAGTAGCTCTGGGGATAAATGAATTCTGATAAGCAGAAGTTCTGCATTGTGGAGGAGAAAGTGTAAATTCATGGGCGCTCTCAGCTGCCCTAGTTCTACGGGGAAAGATGTGGAGAGGCGGCACAATTGAAGCAAGTTCCTCGGAACAATTGCTGTGAAAATATCTGTAGAATAATGCAAGGGATGCAACGTTTCTTCGTATGGATAATGTAGGAAGGTCCTGTGTGATTGCAGGGTTATTGATTAATCTAATAGCTTTATTTTGAATTTTGTCCAACTGCCTCAATGCAACCACTCCACTTCCACCCCACAGAGGTGAACAGTAATCCATCTGAGAACGCACATGACTTTTATATATCACGGCCAACTGCTCGTCAGTGAAGAATTCTCGAACTCTGTACAGGAGTCCCAGTTTTTTAGAGGCATTCTTAGCAATGCTTCTAACATAATGTGTCCAGCGCAAGTTAGTAGTTAATGTTACACCGAGAATGTCAATACTAGGGGAAGTGGGAATATTTACATCATTAAAAAATATATGGGAGTCAGTGAGATTCTGTCGGTTAGAAAATTGAATGTACTTGGTTTTCTGTTACTAACCCCTCTGTCCCCTACTAACTTCCCAATCCTGCCACGGACATTAGTTCCAGGGCAGTAGTTCCCTTACCCAATCTAAACCACTGTTTAGACACTTGATCCTCAGTGTTTTGGGGGACAAGCAGCCTAGAAGGGTCACTATACCTGTTGTTGCTTGATTTCCTTTGTACTCTATCCACTCTGTCATAGGCCTTCTCCAAGTCCATAAAGGCAACATACACCTTTTGTTTCTTCTCCAGATATTTCTCCACAACACAATTCAGGGTAAAAATCTGATTTACACATCCTCTTCCCTTCCTAAAACCTGCTCGTCGCCTATCCATTTCTCCGTTCTCACTCTCACTCTCTCAATCACTACCCTACTGTACACCTTAACTACTACGCTGAAAAGACATATTCCTCGGTGGTTACCACACACTTCTCTTTGCTCTTTGCCCTTATATAGGGGGACTATTATGCCAGTCTTCCAGTCATCGGGTGCATTCCCCTTCTCCAATGCTAGTTTGCACATTTTCCATACCCATTCGATCACTATCTCACCACCAGACCTCAACATTTCCCCACACACTCCATCTGTTCCTGGTGCTTTCCCCAACTTCACTCTTTTCATGGCTTCCCACACTTCTGACCTCCTGATCCCCACCTCCTCCTCCACTACTTCTCCTCTTCTCCCTCCCATACCATATCCAACTATGTTTGCTGGCTCTTCATTCCTTACATTTAGCAACTCGTTGAAGTGCTCCCTCCATCTTTTGACTCTATCTTGTTTCTCGGCTAGCATTCTCCCATTCTTATCTGTCACACTCTTACTGTTTCCCTTGCTACCTTCCCTCACTTTCTTGACTTCTTTCCAGAACAGTTTCTTACACTCCCTCCATTTTGCACTCGGATTCCTTCCAAATTCCTCATCTACTCTTCTCTTACTTTCCTTCACTACTCTCTTCACCACTCTCTTTCTCTCCACGTACCTCGCTCGTTTCTGCCTCTCCAAATCTTCATTCCCTCTACTACCCAACCACTCTCTATACGCTTACTTCTTATCTTCCACAGCTATTTTTTCCTCTTCTGTCCACCATGCTGTACCTTTCACTCCCCTCCCTCTTCACCTCACTCCACACACCTCCTCACATGCTGCACAGACCTCTTCCTTAACACCTTACGAGCGGCCTATGCGGTTTATTTATGTGTACCGCACAGCGGGGTGTTTTTAGCCAAAATAGGGCTGTTTACGTGATCATTTTCATGCCTAAATAAGACCCAGAACGTAAAACAAGTACCTATCCCTGAAAGGGCATAAACAGAGCTTTCGAATGACACCATAACGATCCTTGTATGATGGATAGTTTTCTTGCAATAACCGTGCAACGCGAGTGCAAAAAGCAGTAATTCGGTACTTTCAGTACATAATTGAGTATGTAGCGAGTGAGAGAGGGAGGAGGGAGCTGAGATTTGTGTCAGTAGGTTCGCCGCGGTGGTCTGGAGCAGTCATACGCTCGCTAGTCTCCTGCCACCACTTGTCTCTCTCTCTCAGCCACATTACGTGCTGAAATTGCCACTCGAGTTATGTCGAGCGCCGCCACATAGTCCAGCTTTATTTAACTCGACTTATGTTGCTCGCCGCTAAATAAGGGTTAAACACCTTGCTTATCTCCTCCACTTCCTCCATATCTTCCAGGTCGAACCCACCTAGTCGTCTTTCTACTGCTCTCCTGTACTCTTCCCTGATATCCTCCTCCTGTAGCCTCTCCACCCTCTTCACCATTCCACCTTCGTCTCGCCTCCCTCCAGCTCTCCTCACCCACTTCTTTTGTATCCTAAGCTTAGCTACTACTACATAATGATCAGACAGACCCCCTCCAATACCCCTATACATCCTAGCATCCATCACAGATTTCTTCATTCGTTCATCCACACATATACTGTATAATCAATCAGTGACTTTCGTTCCACCACTGTCTTATCTTTATTGTCCACACCACTTTCCATGTGTACCTGTGTATCATTCTGTGTCGGAAGAAGGTGTTGGCTATCCACAACCTCCACTTTCACCTTCATATAATCGACAGTCATTTGTGTTTTTATTTACTAAGGGATTATTAGTACTCAACCAGCGGGGGGGGGGGGCTAATGGGGAAAATAGGTTTTCCCGAGATTTCTAATTAATTACAAACACTTTAGGCTATATTGATGCAAATTATTTATTTGTTTATAAAAAAAACACTCGTAAAATTCGTGGTATTAAAATAAAAAAAATCCTCGGTTTTCTACATTCACATTCATATCCCTTTCACTACATTCTCATTCGTTTCTCTACATTCACATTCGTTTCTCTACATTCACATTCACATTCGTTTCTCTACATTCACATTCACATTCATATTCGTTTCACTACATTCACATTCACATTCGTTTCTCTACATTCACATTAGTTTTTCCACATTCACATTCACATTCGTTTCTCTACATTCATATTCGTTTCTCTACATTAACATTCACATTCGTTTCTCTACATTCACATTCACATTCGTGTTTCTACATTCACATTCGTTTCTTTACATTCACATTCACATTCGTTTCTCTACATTCACATTCGTTTCTCTACATTCACATTCGTTTCTCTACATTCACATTCGTTTCTCTACATTCACATTCGTTTCTCTACATTCACATTCGTTTCTCTACATTCACATTCGTTTCTCTACATTCACATTCACATTCGTTTCTCTACATTCACATTCGTTTCTTTACATTCACATTACATTCGTTTCTCTACATTCACATTCGTTTATCTACATTCACATTCACATTCGTTTCTTTACATTCACATTCGTTTCTCTACATTCACATTCACATTCGTTTCTCTACATTCACATTCGTTTCTCTACATTCACATTCGTTTCTCTACATTCACATTCGTTTCTCTACATTCACATTCACATTCGTTTCTTTACATTCACATTCCTTTCTCTACATTCACATTCACATTCGTTTCTTTACATTCACATTCGTTTCTCTACATTCACATTCGTTTCTCTACATTCATATTCACATTCGTTTCTCTATATTCCCATTCACATTCGTTTCTCAACATTCACATTCACATTAGTTTCTCTACATTCACATTCGTTTCTCTACATTCACATTCGTTTCTCTACATTCACATTCGTTTCTCTACATTCACATTCACATTCGTTTCTCTACATTCACATTCGTTTCTTTACATTCACATTACATTCGTTTCTCTACATTCACATTCGTTTATCTACATTCACATTCACATTCGTTTCTCTACATTCACATTCGTTTCTCTACATTCACATTCACATTCGTTTCTCTACATTCACATTCGTTTCTCTACATTCACATTCGTTTCTCTACATTCACATTCACATTCGTTTCTTTACATTCACATTCCTTTCTCTACATTCACATTCACATTCGTTTCTTTACATTCACATTCGTTTCTCTACATTCACATTCGTTTCTCTACATTCATATTCACATTCGTTTCTCTATATTCCCATTCACATTCGTTTCTCAACATTCACATTCACATTAGTTTCTCTACATTCACATTCGTTTATCTACATTCACATTTGTTTTTCTACATTCACATTCGTTTCTCTACATTCACATTCACATTCGTTTCTCTACATTCACATTTGTTTCTCTACATTCACATTCATTTCTCTACATTCACATTCACATTCGTTTCTCTACATTCACATTCGTTTCTCTACATTCACATTCGTTTCTCTACATTCACATTCACATTCGTTTCTATACATTCACATTCACACTCGTTTCTCTACATTCACATTTGTTTCTCCACATTCACATTTACATTCGTTTCTCTACATTCACATTCGTTTCTCTACATTCACATTTGTTTCACTACATTCACATTCGTTTTGCCACATTCACATTAGTTTCTCTACAATAGGTCTACATTCACATTGGACATGCGAGTGTAAATAACAAACTAGAATAGGCTATAGCAGAGGCTATGAAGCTGTAAGATGCTTCCAATATATAGCCTACTTATAACCCTGCACAACCCCCGCACGTTATGCCGGCCAAGAGTGCCCCTCTGCAGGTCCCACTACATAAACATGAATGGATGGCAATGTGATAGTAGCACACTGAATGTGAATGTTATTGTATAAAACCGAATATAAAAGTTAAAATAAAAATAAAAAAATATATGAAAACAGAAGGCTACAAAACCCGAGCTGGGACGTAAAAAGTAAAAAATTGAAAATAAATGAAAACAGTAGGCTACAAAATCCGAGCTGGGACATCTCACCACCACATTCACATTCACATTCGAATTCACATTCACATTCGCGAAAATCTTACCGCCACATTCACATTCATATTTACATTCGCATGTCCCATCTCGGATTTTGTACTGTTTATATTTATTTTAAAAATTTTACTTTTATATTCGGTTTTATACATTCACATTCAGTTTGCTACTATCACATTGCCATCCTGCATTCATGTTTATGTAGTGGGACCTGCAGATGGGCACTCTCGGGCGGCATAACGCGCTGGGGTTGTGCAGGGTTATAAGTAGGCTATATATTGGAAGCATCCTACAGCTTCATAGCCTCTGCTATAGCCTATTCTAGTTTGTTATTTACACTCGCATGTCCAATGTGAATGTAGACTTATTGTAGAGAAACGAATGTGAATGTGGCAAAACGAATGTGAATCTGAATGTATAGAAACTAATGTGAATGTAGGGTATAGAGAAACCAATGTAGGCTTACAAGTCTTACCACCACATTCACATTCACATTCGTGATAATCATTCGCATGTCCAACGTGAATGTAGTCTTATTGTAGAGAAACGAATGTGAATGCGCCAAAACGAATGTGAATGTTGCCAAACGAACGTGAATCTGAATGTAGAGAAACGAATGTGAATGTAGAGATAGACTACGTTGGCATCTCAATAGGCCAAGTGAGACTAGCACTAGGGACAAACATTTACTTGTGTGTGGGGACTTTAACTTTGGAAACATTGTCTGGGAGGAAAACAGAGTGGTAAATGGCTCACAGGGATATGGTCAGGCCCTTAACTTCCTCGAGGCAGTGTACGATCATTTTTGGACACAAAATGAGGGAGACTGGACACACATATACCTAAGGGATACGGACAACCCGTCAAGACTTGACCATATTTTTTACCAAAACTGATTGTGAAGTAGATGATCTTAGGTACTTGGCACCACTGGGTCTGAGTAAACACTAAACATGCCGTCATGTGTTTCACTCTAAAACTGCAGATTCCAAACCAAAAGAAACAGAAAAAGACACACGGAAACTTAACTATCATAAAGCAGACCTTGAACAAAATAGGAACCTTTTAAACAAGAGGACTGGCAGGGCACACTCTCTAACAAATCTGCAGGGGAAAATGGGACACATTTTTAGAGATCTACAACAAGATAGTTAATTAAAGCATGTGTACCGACCTACAATAAGAAACAAGAGTCGAGTAAACCCAAATGGATGAACAGGAGACAATAAACAATGACAGGGATCTGCCTTGCTTAGGCCAATCGGCTTTCTGCAGACTCCCATTTTCTTATGTTCTTACGTTTTTATAAACACTAATAACGAGAAAACAAGAGGCATGGCAGAAATACAGAGCCAGAACAAAATGGACCACACAGAGAACAGTACACTAACGCAAGAAACTTGCTAACAAGGGAAGTTAGATTACCAAAATACAGCTATGAAAGATAAGTAGCAATTGGCTCTGCCAGTAATCCCAAACACTTTTGGGCATAGGCCTATGATGTCCGCTCTATACGACCACTGCAAAAGGAACCATCACCAGGCTGAAAACTACCTCCGGAGAAATAATGGAAAATTACGGAGAAACTGCCCAAACAATGAATGAAGCCTTTAATGGGGTATTTGTGAGAGAAAATGTTAGCTAACCACCACCCCCGAACCCAGACAACGTATTCCGAAGACCCAAAGTAGGAAGACGCTACGATAACGAGGCAACGTTATCGTGCCTTTCGTGCCCTTTATGTGTCGTTTTCTCCCTGACAAGCGATAGCGAGCCTCTAATTTTAGAAGGAACCGAGCCTTTGGCCGGGACATTTTTCTACCGAAAAATTTACACATTTATCTTGAAAGGAGGTCTAGGGGATGTTTTTCTAAGCTTGATGAAGGTCTAGCGAGGAAACTAAAAAATTAATAAATCTATCTATCTATCTATATGCTCAGGCCCAATCCCCACTTTTCCTATTTTTTAATTTTATTTTCCTCTATTTTTTATTTTTTTTCTTGGGGGTGGCCGACTCAAGACAGAGCAAGAACAGGAAAACACAAAACACAAGACAAAACAGCGAACAAACACAGACTAAACACAAAATTCACACACATCCAGGTCACCCATGAGAATACCCAGTGACCAGGGTCACCAAGGTCGCTCCAGCACTCCCCCGGCCCCCGACCACCCGGAGAGGCTCCGATCTCGGCAGGCAGACATGTAGCGGAGCCAAAGTCACAAGCCCGCCCACCACACTTCCAGGCGTACCCTTCATATTAATCGTCTCTCCGGGCCAGGCGCCTGATGGACTATTATCTAGTCCAACTTGCACCCGACCCCTTCCCCTAAATGACCACGTGTTCACTCAACTATTCACAAGCATTCTCCATTCATTCCTGTTTATTACCACTTCCTTTGCTTGATCTATAGTCATTCCTCTATCATCCAAAGCTTGTCTTACACAGTCTCTCCATCTTAATGGGGGTCTTCCTGCCCTTCTATCTACCCTTGTATCTGACTCATATATTTTCTTTGTAAGCCTTTCATCTCCCATTCGTTCAACATGACCATACCAGCTCAGCACCCTTCTGTCCACTCTGGCTGACAAATGTTCCTGCTGCCCCACTCTCCTACGTATCTCTTCATTCCTCAATCCATCTCTACGAGTAACTCCACACATACTCCTCAAGCAGCTCATCTCCATCACATCCAGCTTTCTTCTCTCCTTTTTCTTCAGAGCCCATGTCTCAGCCCCATACATCACTGTTGGCACAACAATTCCTTGATACATTGCACTTTTTACTTTCATTCCGAGATTTCTCGTCTTCCACTTACTTCCCATTGCTCCGAAAACTTTCCTTCCTTCACACACTAATTCACGTCCAATTAGCTTAACTCGTCCAATTAGCTTAACCTCAATTGTATGTAAAATGCTAGAAACGGTCATAAGAGACAGACTCGTAAATCACTTAGAGGCAAATAACTTACTTAAAGATAGTCAACACGGCTTTCGTAAAAAACGTTCCTGTTTAACAAACCTCTTAGACTTCTTCCACGATATCCTCAACCTCTACGGTGAGAGTAAAGCTGTAGATATTATATACCTTGATTTTCAAATGGCCTTTGACAACGTTCCCCACAAACGTTTACTGCTAAAATTAAAAGCGCATGGAATACAAGACAGTGTGTTGAAATGGATAGAAAATTGGCTCAGCGACAGAAAGCAAAGAGTAGTCATAAACGGTAAGGCATCTAAATGGACCAATGTAAGTAGCGGGGTACCCCAGGGATCGGTACTAGGACCAATTTTCTTTCTAATTTACATCAACGACATAGATGAGGGTCTCACCTGTACAATCTCAAAATTTGCTGACGATACAAAAATTGCAAATAGCGTACTCTCAAAAGAACAAGTTGACAATATGCAACACAATCTAGATAAATTGTCATGTTGGGCCCAAATTTGGCAAATGAGTTTCAATGCAGATAAATGTAAAGTACTACATATCGGATACCTAAATGAGAAAGCAAACTATTCGATGAATGGCACTCAGCTTAAGAATGTAAACAGAGAAACCGATCTGGGAGTAACAATATCGAGTAACCTAAAACTGAGTCAACAATGTTCAGAAGTTGTTAAGAAGGCAAACAAAATAATTGACTTTATAGGCAGGTCATTTGAGCATAAATCCAAAGAAGTTATCCTAACCCTTTACAATTCCGTAGTCCGCCCTCTTCTGGAATACTGCGTTCAATCCTGGTGCCCTTATTACCAAAAAGATATAAACAAGCTAGAACGAGTTCAACGTAGAGTTACCAAAATGATACCTAGCCTAAAGAACAAACCATACGAAGAGCGTCTTAGAGAATTAAATCTATTTCCTTTAACCCAGCGCAGATTAAGAGGTGACTTAATTCAAGTGTTCAAAATCATCAAAGGCATCGACAATATGAACTGTAGTAAGTACTTCACTATCGACCAATCTAATTACACGCGGGGAAACGGTTGCAAAATTATTGGTAAATCTTTTAACTCACACGAATATAAGAATTTCTTCTTCAATCGAGTTGTCAACTTGTGGAATGGGCTTCCCCGAGACGTTATAGACTGCAGCACCGTTGATTCATTTAAACTCCGCTTAGGCAAATATCTCGCATCAAACCCGCGACTGACTGCGTTTGTAAATGAATAACTTTATTTTATCCCCCCTCAGTTACTAACCCATCTGTCCCCTACTAACTTCCTAATCCTGCCACGGACATTAGTTCCAGGGCAGTAGTTCCCTTTCCAATGTTCCCTTACCCACTCTAAACTACTGTTTGGACAATAATTGATCCTCAGTGTTTTGGAGGACAAGCAGCCTAGAAGGGTCACTAGACCTGTTGTTGCTTGATTTCCTTTGTACTCCTTTGTACACTCTCTGTTTTATATATATATATATATATATATATATATCCCCAAACACCAAGCACTACACCCTTAACTATGGTCGCAACACCAAAGCGGGAATTAACAATGAAGATCTTGAGCCTGTCCAGAGATCCTTCTCAAGGAAGAATATGGTCCTCCCGGGATTCGAACTTGGGACACCACACCCAGAACCATTACACCACCAACACAGTTAAGGGAGCCCACCTCGCTTTTTGTTTTATCTTTCTCTCCCTCTCTCTTTGGCTTGTATCCATTCGGCCCCATTCAACCTACTGTTTTAAGACGTTTACCTCCATCCAGGTGTCAATATTTTCCTGGCGAGCGGTAGCGAGCCAGCATATATATTTTTTTATTTTGACAGCAAGCTAAATTTGTACATTTTTCGAAAGAAAAATTTCTCCGGCGATGCCGGATTTCTTCATACAATGCTGGCTCGCTATCGCTCGCTAGGAAGAAATCGAAACCTGGATGGGGATGAACGTCTTAAACCAGTTGGCTGAATGGGGCCGAATGGATACAAGCTAAGGAAAGAGAGAAAAGGAGAGAAAGATAATAAAACAAGCCGGTGGCCCCCCTTAACCCCTTCTGTACCGGCGACATATTTTCTAGTTGACTTCAGCTGCCTTTAGACGATTTTACAAAGCTTAGGATTGATATGTAGTTGCTAAAAGGATTAATTGAGTTAGCCTGTAGCCGTTTAATGGGTATACGTCCTTCCTAAGTTGACTATAATCGTCTAATAGTTGCCGGAATATAATGAAAAGGACGTGACTGGGATCGGTTCACTAAACTGTGTAGGCCTATGCTCATGATCTGCTAATTATTTGTGATTCCTTTGAAATAACTAATTAACCCTTCTTTGGCGGGGCCCGGCTATAGTCGAAGTAGAGAACCAAGGCCTAAAGAGCGGGGCCCGGCTTTAGTCGTTTGCGATGTTGAGCACATAATCTGCTCTGAGAGAGAGTCCGAGCGGTGGGAGGAGCGCGGGTGGGCTCTGACCGTTCGCCATGGACGTTGTCCTGCCACTGACGGTTTCATCACATCCCACCATATCCTTGGTCCCGCAATACAGGGTAAAAACTGACGAAATTACTGTATTTTAGGGATTTTCCCTTCGTGTTGCACGATCGTTGCAAGAGAACCTGTGGTTGTATAAGGATGGCTCAGGTGTCATTGGAAAGCTCAATTATCGCCCTTTCACGGATACATAATTGTATTACGCTCTGGCTCTTCTTTATGCATGAAAAAGAGCATGGAATGAAGCTCGTTTAGGGTAAATCTGCCCGCTTGGCAGGTAGTAGATGTTACAAAACTAGCCGCTCGTTGAGTGTTAATGGTGTGAGACAGGGTAGTATTCTCTCACCATACTTATTTAACATTTGTATGGATTACTTAAGGGGACACTGACTGCTTTTTTGGCCTATAAATTCACTCATTCATAAATTCTTAGTTTTCTCGCTAAACATCCCTCAAACGTAGAAAAACATCCCCTAGACACCCCCTCAAGGTAAAATTGTACATTTTTCGGCAGAAACATTTCCCGGCCGAAGGCCGGTTCCTCTTACAATTACAGGCTCGCGATAATTGACACCTAAATGGCTCGATAGGTCTTAAAATGTATAACGAAATGAGATGAAAGGTCTTAAAATCGCCAAACAAATGGGCCGAACGTCTAAAAATCTAAAAAATAATGGGACTAAACATGAGGGAGAAAGGGGACCAGAAAAACGAGCACAGATTGGTTGTTATGGTGGGAATATAATCATCAACCATCTCATGTATGTCGATGATCTGGTAATTATGGCACCGTCTTCTGCGGGTCCCAGCAAACTACTTGATATCTGTGAATCTTTTGGTATAGGTAGCGCCAACGAACTTGACAATAATCTTGACCCCTTAACTTTTTATAACTCAAAATGAATGAAAGCAATCGGGCTGAAATATCTATCAATTGGGAGGAGTCCACCAGGAAATAGGTGTGGATATTTAATTACAGCCAGATTGCTCTAGGTCCTTTTGAGTTATGAGAAGTTAAGGCGTCAAGATTATTGTCAAGTTCGTTGGCGCTACCTATAGTAAACATTGTGATATATTCAACCCTCTGGAAAGTGTTGTCCTTATATTTAGATGAAAATGACTGTCCTTGGGTAAACTACCTACTTTCTCACTTAATAAAAAATTATTCAAGAAGTAAACAAAATATAATACCTGGGACACATTATTCAAACGATTGCTCAGATGATGCAGATATTGGTCGGCAGCCCAGATATCTCTATTTACGTGGTTACATCATCTTGAGGATATTCCACATGTGTAATTGGGAAACTAAAGTCATCTTGTTCCGGACATATGTTCCTCTATGTACACGGCCCATTTGTGGTGGAAGTACAAGAGAGCCACCATAAATGGAGTACAAAGGAGTACAAACGAGTACAAAGGAAATCAAGCAACAACAGATCTAGTGACCCTTCTAGGCTGCTTGTCCTCCAAAACACTGAGGATCAAGTGTCCAAACAGTGGTTTAGAGTGGGTAAGGGAACATTGGAAAGGGAACTACTGCCCTGGAACTAATGTCTGTGGCAGGATTAGGAAGTTAGTAGGGGACAGATGGGTTAGTAACTGAGGGGAGGATAAAATAGCGTTATTCATTTACAAAAGCAGTCAGTCGCGGGTTTGATGCGAGATATTTGTCTAGGCGGAGTTTAAATGAATCAACGGTACTGCAGTCTATAACATCTCGGGGAAGCTCATTCCATAAGTTATAAGTTGACAACTCGATTGAAGAAGACATTTTTAGCTTCGTGTGAGTTAAAAGATTTACCAATAATTTTGCACCCATTTCCCCGCGTGTAATTAGATTGGTCGATAGTGAAGTACTTACTACAGATCATATTGTCGATGCCTTTGATGATTTTGAACACTTGAATTAAGTCGCCTCTTAATATGCGCTGGGTTAAAGGAAATAGATTTAATTCTCTAAGACGCTCCTCGTATGGTTTGTTCTTTAGGCTAGGTATCATTTTGGTAACTCTACGTTGAACTCGTTCTAGCTTGTCTATATCTTTTTGGTAATAAGTGCACCAGGATTGAACGCAGTATTCCAGAAGAGGGCGGACTAAGGAATTGTAAAGGGTTAGGATAACGTCTTTGGATTTATGCTCAAATGACCTGCCTATAAAGCCAATTATTTTGTTTGCCTTCTTAACAACTTCTGAACATTGTTGACTCGGTTTTAGGTTACTCGATATTGTTACTCGCAGATCAGTTACTCTGTTTACATTATTAAGCTGAGTGCCATTCATCAAACAGGTTGCTTTCTCATTTTGGTATCCGATATGTAGTACTTTACATTTATCCACATTGAAACTCGTTTGCCAAATTTGGGCCCAACATGACAACTTATCTAGATTGTGTTGCATATCGTCAACTTGTTCTTTTGAGAGTACGCTATTTGCAATTTGTGTATCGTCAGCAAATTTTGAGATTGTACAGGTGAGACCCTCATCTATGTCGTTGATGTAAATTAGAAAGAGAATTGGTCCTAGTACCGATCCCTGGGGTACCCCGCTACTTACATTGGTCCATTTAGATGCCTTACCGTTTATGACTACTCTTTGCTTTCTGTCGCTGAGCCAATTTTCTATCTATTTCAACACATCGTCTTGTATTCCATGCTCTTTTAGTTTTAGCAGTAAGTGTTTGTGGGGAACTTTGTCAAAAACCTTTTGAAAATCAAGGTATATAATATCTACAGCTTTACTCTCATCGTAGAGGTTGAGGATATCGTGGAAGAAGTCTAAGAGGTTTGATAAACAGGAACTTTTTGACGAAAGCGTGTTGAGTATCTTTAAGTATGTTATTTTCCTCTAAGTGATTTACGAGTCTGTCTCTTATGAGTGTTTCTAGCATTTTACATACAACTGAGGTTAAGCTAATTGGACGATAGTTACTGGGTAGGGATTTGATGGACTGTGTAGATGCGCTTCCAGCAGAAAAGGAGAGACAGATATTGCGCCATCTACATATAGAAAATCCTGGAGGAGCTGGTACCCAACAATCAACGAATAACAAGCAAAGCCAAACGACCGAACTGGACGAAAGTGCGAGAGGAGATCCCTACCAACAAATTCACCTGATCGGGTGATATCTCTCTTTGCAGCCAGCCTAGGAAATACCGGTCCAAAAATATTCAACTCGCTGCCCAAGGAAGTGCGAGACAAAACAGGTTGCCCGGTAGACAGGTTCAAAGGGGAGCTAGACAGGTTCCTAAAGACCCTGCCAGATGAACCACCAGTGTCTGGATATGCTGCGAACTGCTGGGCAGCCTCAAACTCGATACCAGACCAGATGGACCTCCTGCGAAGGGACACACGGGACGGACGCAGCGGTGGCGCACCACGACTGTGAGGCCGGGCCCTCTGGACTTCATCAAGTATGATCAAGTAAGATATTAGTCAGAAGGAAATGAAGAATGTGTCATACAATATCATACAAAGGAAGCGAACAGCAACAAGTATATTGTTATGCTGGGTGAACACAGGTAGCTTAGGTTCACCATATAGGAAGAACATGGTGTTCAGTATACATGCACAGGGTAAAGACAAGGCAAATCATGCATTCAAGACAGGTAATGAGTTTTATTGATACACAAGAAGAATAGTTAAATCTGTGGTAAGAATATCTTGACCTTGGTTAACTGTCTTCGTGGTGCAATGCATAAGTGTGTTGATTTTCGGTGTGAGCATCTTAGGTTCGAATCCCCGGACTGCCACATGTGTTTGTTAATTTCATTAATCGATTTTAGGAGTAGAGTTGGTTGGTGGAGAGAACATAATAATTTTCTAAACAAAACTGATAGGGGAGACACGAATAATTTCACAGTAAATAAACAAAGGTATGGATATATGAACTTAAGGTTTATACAATACTAATATCATTAATTACACATAAAGTCGGGAACTCATATGAATATTAGAATAGTGAAAAACAGGAAACTCAGTAGCAATGTTTTACCTTCTTAATATGATGTCTTAATAGGATGCATAGACATAGCAGTTTCATATTCTTCCATTAAGTATCGAGATATTAGCTGCTAAGGGATTACATTTATCATAGACATAGCAGTTTCATATTCTTCCATTAAGTATCGAGATATTAGCTGCTAAGGGATTACATTTATCATAGACATAGCAGTTTCATATTCTTCCATTAAGTATCGAGATATTAGCTGCTAAGGGATTACATTTATCATAGACATAGCAGTTTCATATTCTTCCATTAAGTATCGAGATATTAGCTGCTAAGGGATTACATTTATCATAGACATAGCAGTTTCATATTCTTCCATTAAGTATCGAGATATTAGCTGCTAAGGGATTACATTTATCATAGACATAGCAGTTTCATATTCTTCCATTAAGTATCGAGATATTAGCTGCTAAGGGATTACATTTATCATAGACATAGCAGTTTCATATTCTTCCATTAAGTATCGAGATATTAGCTGCTAAGGGATTACATTTATCATAGACATAGCAGTTTCATATTCTTCCATTAAGTATCGAGATATTAGCTGCTAAGGGATTACATTTATCATAGACATAGCAGTTTCATATTCTTCCATTAAGTATCGAGATATTAGCTGCTAAGGGATTACATTTATCGCCAGCTGAAAAGAAACCGAGTATAGTGACCCAAGTACACTCGGATGCCATATAGTCCATGAGCCAGGCCAGATATCGGTACCACCTGGGGTGACTAAACACGAATGGTACTAAAATGTTTATAGAGTGACTGTAAGTACATTAAGATATGATAGCCTTCTCGCACTGGTAGCTTAGTCTAATTTTTTTGATGCAATAGGGGCGCTACCCAAAAATAAAGATTTTTAGCGTGACGCTCGGCGTTTTCCTCATTTTCTTTAAAATCCATCACACAATCATCGCGAAACTTTGAACACCTATGTAGAATTATATTCTCTACCAGAGTTGTTCCTAGGTATTTTTCAAATTTCCTCATATTTCGGAATATACTCTATATTTTGGGTATTTTCCTCTAAATCTAGAATAAATCCTTAAATATGGGGAACATTGAAAAATATATTCTAACAGCTCTTGTAGCTTATTTGATTCTCTACAAGAATTATTCCGATGTGTATTTCAAGTTTCTCCATATTTAGGGGTTTATTTCATATTTGGGGATTTTTTGTTATATTTTGGGGATAATTTATTATTGGAAGGAGCAAACATATGTAGAGTGGTTTCCATGTAATGTGTTTGTTTGTTCATGGTTTAATGGTGATATTTTTTGCAGGTGTGTGTCGACTGTTTGACGGCAGGATGGAACCATCTGCGAGGAAGAGAGCACGGATCGACTGTATCATCCACTGCTCTGATGATGACAGCGATGCTCTGGTGTCACCACAGGATTTGGACTCCTGGAACACATTGCTCAGGGCTGCAGAAATCAGGCAGCATGATCCAGTCCTGGAAGCAGCCAAGGGCCTTGAAGAAGGAGGAATACCACACATACATTATCACCGTAAATGTCGTAGTCTCTTTACAATGAAGAAGTCACTGGATTCTATCCTTGCCAAGGGTGTCAAGATAGAATCAGCAAGCGTCGACCCCAGGAGGAGGGCATCAAGGGATGCCCCTAGTACTAGCAGGGTGTATGCCAAAGTATGTATCTTCTGCGAGAAGTCAAGCAAGTACATAAAAACAACAAAGACAAGGGAGCCACTCATACAGTGTGTTGAGCTACGAGCAGATGAGAAGATTCGCAGAGCAGCAATAAGGAAACTCAACCAGAGAATCCTTGGTTTAGTTAGCAGAGACCTTGTTGCTGCAGAGGGTCACTACCACAAGTCGTGCTACAAACTCTTCACAAAAGATGATTTCCCAGCGGCCGCCAGGTCGGGTGCAGGTGAAAATCAGGAAGAAAGCGAGGAAGCACGCTACGAAGAGGTTGAGACAGAAGCCCTCGAGGAACTCTGCTTGTATATAAGGACCAAATTATTCCCCAACCCAGAGGTACTGCCTATGACAAACCTCACATCTAGGCTTGAGAGATCCATGATGTCCCGTGGTATTATCCAACTGAAACCAGCGACAAAGAAACATGTTCGCCGAAAGATTGAAACCGAGTTTGGAGAATCACTACGCTTTGTCCCAGATGAGAAAGGAAAGCTTCTAATCTATCCACGCAGCCTCTCAATGGACGACCTTGCCCGGCAAGCACACAAAATGGCAAAAGACCTGCAAGAAGCAAGAGCAGCTAACTCTGAAGATGTCTTAACCAAAGCAGGAATGCAGCTGAGGAATGAGATCAATAAACAAGATGTGAGTCAGCCATGGCCTCCCGATACAGATCAGAATGTCATTCTGCAGCAGTCACTCAATTCCTGCACACCCTGCTGACAGGAGAGTGTGAGTGTGAAACTCCCTCTGAAAGAGCTCAACGTCTTGCCACTTCCTTTGGCAGTGACTTGGTCTTTGCTGTTACCAGTGGCAAGACAAAACCACCCAAGCACGTACTGCTGACCAATGCTGTAAAGTCTTTGACAGGAAACACAGAACTGATCCGAACTCTGAATCGTCTTGGTCACTGTGTGTCTTACTCAATGTTTGAGGAGATCGATACAGCCCTTTGTATCCAGAAGCTGGAATGCTCAAAGGATGACATTCCACTGCCAGCAAACATCTACCCTGGTGTGTTCACAACCCTGGCCTGGGATAACATTGACCGACTTGAAGAGACCCTAAGTGGAGCAGGTACTTCTCATAGAGTCAATGGCATTGCTGTCCAGTCCAAGGTTGCAGGCTCTGTGCCAGAGAAAGTCCTGCCAGAGATTACCAAGTCCAAGATAAGAAGCATCACTCAGACATCATCAATGCTGCCAATATACAATGTTGGGCGGCGGGCAGGGCCACCTAGGATTGAGACTGCGTATGTCGACACTACCAAGGAAGTCCAGGATTCAAAGACAAAGAACCATATCTGGCTTCTTACTCGAATGTCAGACCATGAGGACCAGTCCATCAGCAGTTGGACTGGGTTCAACATCAAAATGCGCAGAGACATTGCAGTGGTTCAGGACACTGTAAGCTACCTGCCCACTATCAATGCTCCCGCAACAGAAATGTCCACCGTTAATGAAATCTTGGAACAAACGCATGCTATCATGCAGTCCTTACAGCTTAACAAGATTGTGTGCGTGTTTGATCAAGCACTCTATGCCAAAGCTGCCGAAGTTATCTGGAAACAAGAGAAGTTCAAGAACATTATCATCAGGATGGGCGTCTTCCACACAATCTGTAATCTCATCTCCACCATAGGAAAGAGGTTTCAAGATGCAGGTCTTAGAGATCTGTGTGTGGAATCAGGTATCATCGCAGAAGGATCAGTGTCAGGAGTGATGAACGGCAAGAGGTACAACAGAGCAGTGAGACTACACAAGCTCGTGTATGAAGCACTGATGAGGCTTGCATGGAAAGGCTTCCTTTCATGGCTAGAAGAAAACCATTCAAGGGACATACACCATCTAGATGAAACACTGAAGGACATCAACAGCTTTCACAGCAATGTGTCTCAGGGACTCTTTCAAGAGCTGATGGAGAGTGAATCATGCACACATATCATGAAGCTTTTCCAAGTTTATCTTGAGACCCTCAGAGATGAACACAACCTCTCAGCATTCTGGATGTCATACCTGGACATGGTTGAGATCATGCTGGACTTAATTCGAGCCTCCAGAGAAGGCAACTGGATGCTCCACCTAGGAGCAATCCGACAGATGATACCGTGGTGTTTTGCCTATGACAAAGTGAACTATGCCCGGTTCCTAACCTACTACTATGCCTTGATGTCTCGACTGCCCATTGAACACCCAGAGGTCCATGAACACTTCATGCAAGGTGGCTTTTCGGTCCAGATCGGTAGCAAGAATCCCTTTGGACGGATCCCTGTGGACCAGACAATCGAAGAGACGATCAACAAAGACACCCAGACACCAGGGGGCACAAAAGGCTTCAGCCTGAAAGGCGGAGCTGTCGCCAGGTACTACCTGACATCGGAGTATCGCAGCAGGTACTTAAGGCAGCTCAGGACTATGGTAGTAGGCCAAAAGTATACTGACTTCAGCCACCCAGACCTACAGATGCCCAGGATTAGAAGAGATGAGGCCGATGTCCAATCTTTAGTTCAACTGATGGAGACCAGCTGGTTGAACCCCTTCAACGCAGAGCAAGAAGATCTTGTCAGTTTGTCAACTGCGACTATGGCACCACCAGAAGTTGTCAAAGACCTTCTAGGGGCCTACAGAATAGGAGAGGATGCATATCAAGCCTTCAAGGAAGAGCGCCTGGAGATCGATACGCCAACTATACAGTTTCATGACACGATGACGAAGACGAAACTGAGAACGTTCACTAACATCAGAATGAAGCCACGCTCACAAGACCATGCCAAGGAAGTTATCTTAAAGGCTGACAGGAACCTATTTGGCCAGATGATCCTTGTTGCCGAGAACAGAAAGCTCAAAATGAGTGATGTCTTGGCTCATCCCCTGGGGCCTTTGCCTTGGGCACTTGCCAGCGGTGATGGGTCTCTCCGCAAGACCAACAAGGCTGCCCTCGCAAAGGAGTTAGAGAGGAATGTTTCTCCTGCAGAAGTGATACCCGAGCCCTCTGCTACCATAATTGATGGGATGAGCCTGGTCCACAAACTGAAGGGAAACGACAAAACTTTTTCACAGCTTGCAGGTACAGCACTGAGTCACGCTGTTCATGAAGGTGCTAAGAGCAGGCGCATTGATGTTGTGTTTGATATCTACAAGGAGACATCCATCAAGGATGCAGAACGAGCCAAAAGAAGTGCAGGCACAGGAATTCATTTCAAGAACATTCAACCTGGGCACAACATCCAGCAGTGGAGAAAGTTACTCGGTAGTTCCTCCAACAAGGCAAGTCTTATCAAGTTCTTGGTAGAAGAATGGAAGGCACCACAGCACAGGGAGAAGCTCAAGGACAAGGAGCTGTATGTCACATGTGAGCAGCGCTGCTTCAAGATCACCAAAGAGCAGTGGGAAGAGGCTCCTGAGCTTAAGTCAACTCAAGAAGAAGCAGACACACGCCTTCTTCTCCATGCACTTCATGCAGCAGAATCTGGGAACAAGTCTGTCATCATCACTGCAGAAGATACAGACGTCATGGTGTTGTGTCTTGGCATGTGCCACAAGATCCCATCCCATCTGTTCCAGAAGTGCGGGACGAAGAACCGGACAAGATTCCTGGATATCACCACACTGAGCCGCACACTGGGAGGCAGCGTGTGTGATTCATTGATTGGTATGCATGCCTTTACAGGCTGTGATACCGTCAGTGCATTCGCTGGCCGAGGGAAGATGACGACACTCAAGCAGGTGAAGATGGACAAGACATACCAGCATGCTTTTCACGAACTTGGACGCTCATGGGAAGTGTCTCCTGAACTCTTTGAGAAGCTACAGGAAATCACCTGCCACATGTACCTACCATCTACCCACACAACTAAGGTAAACAAGCTTCGGTATGAGCTGTTCTGTGCAAGACGTGGAGAGGTAGAGTCAAGTCAACTCCCTCCTTGTGAGGACTGCCTCTTCATGCATGCACTGCGTGCAAACTACCAGGCTGCGATCTGGAGGAGAAGTCTTCAGAGCCAGCCATTTGTTGCGAACCCAACAGACTGCGGTTGGATGACAGATGAGGACGGTAAGCTTGCCGTCAACTGGATGCGAGGCTCACCAGCACCAGATGCTGTTATGCAGCTACTGTCTTGCAAGTGTGTGCGGTCATGCGAACTCCCTAAGTGTACTTGCCTCAGCAATGGTCTAAAATGCACGGACATGTGCAGGTTACAGACATGTCAGAACAAGGCTATTGAAGAAGAGCCGGTGGCACAACAGTCAGATTCCGAGTCTGACGTAGATGATATTTAGGAGTAGTAATTTGCCATAATAGTATGTACAAGCCCATGGCATGCTTAGTGTGTATTTACAGGACTTGTATTAAATGTGACAATTACTATATGCATTTTGTTGACATTTAGGCATTCCTGTCCCCAAATTTGACATTTTAAAAAATTTCGGAATTTTCGGTAGGGTATGTCTATTCAAGAAGTGATAACGACCATTAAGCTACCAATGTGCAAGGGCTATCATATCAAAACATAAACTAGAGACATGTAGCAAGCTAAAAACACCTAAGAGAATTAGTCACCCCGGGTGGTACCGATATCCCAAAATTCGGGTCTTGGCTCATGGACTAATAGTCTGTAGCCACTCATAAGAATTCTTGGACCCCCCCCCCCTCCCTATGTTTTTCTTTATGCAATTATAACTATACTCTATTTCTTTTCAGCTGACAGTAAATTGAATCCCTTGGCTGCTAATTTCTCGAAACTTAATGCAAAACTGTGAAACTACTTTGTCTTTGCATCATACTAAGACCAAGTTCATATAATCAACACCATACAGTATTTCACTACACAATCTTCAAAATAACTGAGCAATCTTGATGGGAACTTTGCAATTTATCGTCAGTTGAAATGAAACAAACTATACCTGGACTAATTTATAGATAGAGCTTGCTTTTCAATATATACCTGGACTAATTTATAGATAGAGCTTGCTTTTCAATATATACCTGGACTAATTTATAGATAGAGCTGCTTTTCAATATATACCTGGACTAATTTATAGATAGAGCTTGCTTTTCAATATATACCTGGACTAATTTATAGATAGAGCTTGCTTTTCAATATATACCTGGACTAATTTATAGATAGAGCTTGCTTTTCAATAAATACCTGGACTAATTTATAGATAGAGCTTGCTTTTCAATATATACCTGGACTAATTTATAGATAGAGCTTGCTTTTCAATATATACCTGGACTAATTTATAGATAGAGCTTGCTTTTCATATATACTGGACTAATTTATAGATAGAGCTTGCTTTTCAATATATACCTGGACTATTTATAGATAGAGCTTGCTTTTCAATATATACCTGGACTAATTTATAGATAGAGCTTGCTTTTCAATATATACCTGGACTAATTTATAGATAGAGCTTGCTTTTCAATATATACCTGGACTAATTTATAGATAGAGCTTGCTTTTCAATATATACCTGGACTAATTTATAGATAGAGCTTGCTTTTCAATATATACCTGGACTAATTTATAGATATAGCTTGCTTTTCAATATATACCTGGACTAATTTATAGATAGAGCTTGCTTTTCAATATATACCTGGACTAATTTATAGATAGAGCTTGCTTTTCAATATATACCTGGACTAATTTATAGATAGAGCTTGCTTTTCAATATATACCTGGACTAATTTATAGATAGAGCTTGCTTTTCAATATATACCTGGACTGTATAGATAGAGCTTGCTTTTCAATATATACCTGGACTAATTTATAGATAGAGCTTGCTTTTCAATATATACCTGGACTAATTTATAGATAGAGCTTGCTTTTCAATATATACCTGGACTAATGTATAGATAGAGCTTGCTTTTCAATATATACATGGACTAATTTATAGATAGAGCTTGCTTTTCAATATATACCTGGACTAATTTATAGATAGAGCTTGCTTTTCAATATACCTGGACTAATTTATAGATAGAGCTTGCTTTTCAATATATACCTGGACTAATTTATAGATATAGCTTGCTTTTCAATATATACCTGGACTAATTTATAGATAGAGCTTGCTTTTCAATATATACCTGGACTAATTTATAGATAGAGCTTGCTTTTCAATATATACCTGGACTAATTTATAGATAGAGCTTGCTTTTCAATATATACCTGGACTAATTTATAGATAGAGCTTGCTTTTCAATATATACCTGGACTAATTTATAGATAGAGCTTGCTTTTCAATATATACCTGGACTAATTTATAGATAGAGCTTGCTTTTCAATATATACCTGGACTAATTTATAGATAGAGCTTGCTTTTCAATATATACCTGGACTAATTTATAGATATAGCTTGCTTTTCAATATATACCTGGACTAATTTATAGATAGAGCTTGCTTTTCAATATATACCTGGACTAATTTATAGATAGAGCTTGCTTTTCAATATATACCTGGACTAATTTATAGATAGAGCTTGCTTTTCAATATATACCTGGACTAATTTATAGATAGAGCTTGCTTTTCAATATATACCTGGACTAATTTATAGATAGAGCTTGCTTTTCAATATATACCTGGACTAATTTATAGATAGAGCTTGCTTTTCAATATATACCTGGACTAATTTATAGATAGAGCTTGCTTTTCAATATATACCTGGACTAATGTATAGATAGAGCTTGCTTTTCAATATATAGAATACATAGTTGTGTAGTTGATGTATAGAAATATATTTATAAATTTGTTTCCAGATATATACTTTCTGATTAAAGAAATAGGTCAAGTCCACGAATAATTATGACTGGGCTATAGAGAGTAAGGGGAGATATCCACTTGAGGGATTTTTTGGGGACCCCTTTCTCCCTCATGCTTAGCCCCATTGCTTTAAGATTTTAAGACGTTCGCCCCATTAGTTCGGCAATTTTAAGAGCTTTAGCCCCATTCCTGTCAATGTTAAGACCTTTTGTATTATTTAGGTGTCGCTTTTTTCATAGCGAGCGATAGAGAGCCTGTAATTTAAGAGGAACCGGCTTTAGGAGGGGACATTTTTATATCGAAAAATGTTAAAATTTATTTTGAGAGGTGGTCTAGGTGGTGTAAATATAACCTTGAAGGAAGTCTAAGGAACAAACTAAAAACCTCCCCTCAACCCCTTCTATACCGGTGACGTCCTTTTAACTTTATCCTGGCTGCTATATGACGATTGCCTTCAGTTTAAAAAGGGACTCCAGGAACTAACAGGCTTCGAGTTATCTCCCTTGACCCTTTTTACTACCACAAATCCTTCTTAAATTTAACAAAGTCGTCTAAATATAGCTAGAATATAATGAAAAACACGTCACCAGTACAGAAGGGGTTCAGGTATCCGCGTTTACATTCACTATAAAGGCTCTGTGAACGTGGTGATGGTGGTGTTGTTAGTGGTGGCGATGGTGTTGGTATTGGTGGTGTAGGTGGAGGTGGTGGTGTTGTAGATGTTGGTGGTGGTGATGGTGTTGTTATTGGTGGTGGAAGTGGGTGGTGTTGGGAGTGGTATTGGTGGTGGAGGTGGTGGTGGTGTTGTTGTTAGTGGTGGTGATGGTGTTGGTATTGGTGGTGTTGGGAGTGGTATTGGTGGTGTAGGTGGAGGTGGTGGTGTTGTTGATGTTAGTGGTGGTGATGGTGTTGGTATTGGTGGTGTTGGGAGTGGTATTGGTGGTGGAGGTGGTGGTGTTGTTGATGTTAGTGGTGGTGATGGTGTTGGTATTGGAGGTGGTGGTGGTGTCGATGTTGGTGGTGGTGATGGTGGTGTTATTGGTGGTGATGGTGTTGTTATTGGTGGTGTAGGTGGAGGTGGTTTTTGGTGATTGTGGTGGTGGTGATGTTGTTGGTAGTTGTGGTGGTGATGATGGTGTTGTTATTGTTGTTGTTGGTGGTGATGTTGGTGGTAGTTGTAGTGGTAGTGATGTTGGTGGTGGTTGTTTTGGTGGTGATTGTGGTGGTGGTGATGTTGGTGGTAGTTGTTTTGGTGGTGATTGTGGTGGTGGTGATGTTGGTGGTAGTTGTGATTGTGGTGGTGTTGTTGTTATTGGGGGTGGTGTCGATGTTGGAGGTAGTGGTAGTAATGGTGGTGATGGTGTTATTGGTGTTGACATATCTCCACCACAAGCACCACAGCCGCCACCAACATCCCAAACACCAACACAATGAAGGCGCTCTGAAGGTGTTCCAGATTCAACACAGCTTCCGACCTGATCTGTAATATACACATTTTGAGTTACACCATGTTGTATTGTATGTATATACACAGGCACATACCCCATAGCTGGGGGTGGCCGACTCGAAACAGAGCCCAAACAGGGACAACACAACATAACATAAACAATCAAAATATAAATTCACACACATCTAGGTCGCCCAGGAGAAGACCCAGAGACCCAAGATCACTAGGGGCCTCCAGCATTTCCCCAGCCCCAGACCTCCCGGAGAGGTTCCGGTCTCAGCAGGCAGACACGCAGCGGAGCACACTACAATGCCCGCCCACCTCACATCCAGGCCACAGTCTACAGATATAAGGTCGGTCCACCAGGCGACCCAAAAATTGTCAGTTTCCCATAGTGACGTCACTCATCCTCACTGACCAAGGGTCAGTACTCTCCCTCCCTTTGACTTGTGAAGGTCGTGCATCTCTCTCCCAAATTAAGTGAATTACATAATAATGCATAACCCTGGTATCCAACTTTATTGATTGGTTTTATTCAAGTGTGAAGACATGCCCAGCAACTGTGCAGTGTTTAATTGTTTCTCAAACAGAGTAATAAGCATCTTTCTTTTCACAAGTTTCCTAAGAATGAGAGTCTTAGGAAGAAGTGGATTCACCTTTGCAGTAGGAAAGACTTTATTAATGCTGATTATGCAAAGGTTTGCAGTTTACATTTTCACCCTAGTGCATATGAAAGATATCTAACATATGAACTGCTAGGCATACCTCTACCAAAACACCTGCACAGGATCAAATGTGATGCACAACCATCTCTTCAATTACCAACATCAAGAGGTGAGCATTGTTTTTAACAAGTGAATGGGCTGACCTATGGGCGATGGGCTGACCTATCAGAGTGAGACCTGAGCGATCTCTGCCATACCCATAGCTTACTCTGACTGTTCCTTTTACTTATATATTTTCTAGATCTCAAGTGACGGCGTCTCTTCCGTGGATTGCCCTCCCAATCTACCAAGATTGGAAGCTAAAGCGTCACATTATTCCTTTGCCCCTCAACTTTCTCTTCATAATTGCTGAGGGGCACAGGGCCCTGGGTGGGGCTTTGGTTTCCCAGGCGTTTATGCACCCTCTCAGCTCCCCGCCATGGAGTGGCTTCGGTCACCCAGGCTTTATTGTGGTCGGCAGGGAGGGTTCTGTGGGGGCGCTCGTTTATGGCCTTGGCCTTACTCGGGGCCTTGGGGCTGTTCGGCCAGGCAGCTTGGGGAACAACAACAACAACAACAACAAGTGAATGTTTTTTTAGTGTTACGAACTTACGATTTCTTATTATTCCTATTTAGTAAATATGTTGTGTATGTGCAAGTTTGTGTGTTTGTGTTTGTTTTAATCTGTGTATGTGAATTTGTGGAAGAGTGTGCATATGTTTGTGTGAATGTGTGGGCGAGTGATTGTGCTTCCTGGTGTGTGTGTGAGTGTGTGTTTATGGGTGTGAATTAATGAGTGTGTAAGTGTTGATGTATATGTATGAGTGCGCGTGTGTGCGTATGAGTGGCTGTGAGTGAATGACTGTGAGTAAGTAAATGAGTTTGAGCAAGTGAGTGATTGAGTATCTGTGAATGAGTGAACGAGTGCGTATATGTGTGAGTGAATGAGTATATGTGAGTGAATGAATGAATGTGAGCGAGTGAGTGTGCATGTATATGAGAGAGTGAATGAGTGTTTGTGAGTGAGTGAATGAGAGTGTGGAAAGGTGTAGCAGGTAAAGTACCTTACTGTTGATATATATATATATATATATATATATATATATAAATGTATAAACCGGTATGCTGTATTTGATTTTGGTAATATGATACTACCCAACCCTCCCCCCATTTCCTCACCTGCTGTAGGGGTATACTACACACAGAGACTGATATATACACACACACAGCAACACACTTATACACACACACTTACATGCACACAAATACACTCTTAAGCATACACATGCTTACACAAGTGCACGCATACCTAGGCCTATATACGCATATGCATGAACACTTACACATTCACATAAACGCACAGCCATTTATGCAAATGTATACCGTACGTATTAAAACATATACACACATACAGTAGATATGCACATGTATCAGCATGCACACGTCCCACTTCCACACAAGAACTCACAATCTTACACTTCCACATACACAAGAGATAGGCTATAATATTATATTATACACTTACACATTTTTAAGCACATTTACATACATGCTTAAGCATACTAACAAACCATACTTACACACAAGAAGACACACAAGCACATATACAAACACGCACACAGACGAGTCTACTGTATACACACGCACATTTACCCATGCATGTCCTTTTTTTTTGTACATACACATACATCATTATATTGAATAGAAATATATATTCAGCACGTAAGCAATGTAACAAAATGCTTAAAGTAGTTAAGTTAAACAGTTATTGCGTTGTTAATACGGTATAAATTCACAATCCTCTCTGAATTATTGTAAGAGACATTATTATTGTCCCCATATACTTCTCTTGTTAACTTAAATAATATACTGTTTATATCCAAATGTTATTAGACTTTTATTACTATCCTTGTTTACTCATCCTTTTTAACTGCTTTAATAATGCACAATTGAATTGCACATTTGCCTACAATGTGCAAGATTGAAAAAAATATATATATATATACCGGGTATACAGTATATATATATATATATATATATATATATATATATATATATATATATATATATATATATATATATATATATATATACAGGTATATATACTGTATATTAGTTGAATAGATAGAAACCTTTTTAGAGATAATATGTGATGGAAATAAGAAGTTAAACACACATGCAAACAACCATAAATATATAAAATATTCAAACACAAATGCGCTTAGGCTTCACATTCATCAACACACACACACACACACACTATCTAACACACACAGAGGGGTCATTAATCAGTTTTGGTGGAGAGAGAGAGAGCGTGCGCGGGGGAGAGAAAGAGAGAGAATGAACTAATTGAAAGCGAGAGAGAAAGATAGAAGGAGAAGGAAAGAGCGCGCCTGGGACCGGTGACGTCAAAGGGTCGCCTGGTGGACCGACCTTATATCTGTAGACTGTGATCCAGGCATGACCATTCATATATACCCGCTCCCCGGGCCAGGCTCGTATATTCATAAACATTCTCCATTCATTCCTATGTATTACACCATAGCTTATAGAAAATGGGGACAACTAGAGACCCTATACGCAGTGGTTCCCAAACTATTTTGATGGTGACCCTTAATACAATATTTCTTGGTCCTTGCGACCCTACACCCTGAAACACTGGATTAGTTAGTTTTATATTTGAATTGATTGTTATATTCCTAATGATTTTACAAGACAGTTATGTATTTATTAGTGGCCCCTCCATCATTGACGAACATGCCTATTACATAAGGCACCCTCTTCAAACACTCATCCGCCGTAGTTTGAATCTACCGCGTAGAGCATTTAAAATTTGAGGAGTCTTCATCATGAGCGCACGCGACCTCACTCATGGCTTCAGTCATTATGAATTGGGTTCTCACTACGAAAAAACTTCGTAAAAAATAAAAACAAAAAGAAAATAAGAATAACTATTCAATAAGCTTTCCATAATATCGTGGATGTACTTGTGTGGATCTTTGACCAGACGCTGACTCAGGCATCATTCTTCCTTCTCTGCTCTGCGTTCAGCCTGCCCGGACGTGTCTCCCCACGCTCCGCTGGTTCCGCATTTGCTGCGTCCCTACTGAGTTTTTTCTCATTTGTTTACTCCGGGATGTATCGAGTAAGGTTAGGATATGCGTAGCAGGAGTGTCCTGGGCTGGTTGCCCGCAGTGCAGTGTATTTTGGGTCATGTGTTTGGGGCGTCTATTTCGGATGTACCCTTGTGGACATGTGAACTTTTTCACAGTTAGTTAGCTTGTGATGCAGGCGGCTTTCATTACGCGTTATTATTGCTGCCTTTTATCTTTCTGATGAGGTAGTGTTGCTTTGCTGACGTTCCCAGCGTATTTTTCTTCACTTAGTGAAGTTTTTTCTGGGTCCCGAGTCAGTCTTCCCTTTGCCGGAAGTATTTGCTACAGTGGTGTGTTGGCGGTGGTTCCTGTTGTGATATAATTCAGTGCTTTTTGTTTATATTCCAAAAATGTTGTCTTTTCCGTCTGCCTAGGCCTAGCCAGCCTCTTGTAGCTTTGCCACATGTACAAGTGTTATTGATTTATATTATAAATATGTACTACTGTGTCATGTGTGTCCTGGTTTAGTTGTGTATTGGCTAATTCCATGGACTATTTTTGTTTCCTGGATTAGTTGTGTATTGGCTAATTCCACGGACTATTTGTGGGCCCGGGGTTAGTTGTGTTTTGGCTAACTCTTCGGTCCTGTGTGGCATTCAGATGGTATCTGGACAAGGTGGGTTGTTTCCCGGCGGGTTTTTCTCGGTTTCACCATGAAAAACCCGGCTGGGTGCCGAGTTTTGGCCACACGTGGTTTCAAAAAACAGGCTTGTTTCCCTGGCGAGTAGGTGTCTGAGGCTCCCCAGGACTGCGTCTCTGTGGTGGTGCCTGTTTCAGGCTCCCTATGATTCCCGGCGGAATGGCTGTACCAATCTAACAGTGTTCATGCGGACACGTGTTGTGAAGTTGTTTTCCCCGGTTTTGCAAACCCAGGAAAAAACCTAGCTGTTGTTGTTTGGTTTTCCTCCCCGACGATCTTTTACGAAGAAGTGGGTACAGGAACGATTGGGGTTAACTTTTAACATCTTGCACACCCGGCGGGTGCACCTGGGAAGGGTGGGACAATTAAGGGATGCTTTATGTATCGCCACCTTCAACATACGGCGATTGAGGGCTCAATTGGGGTTAACATTTTTAATAATAACTTACTTTCACACCCGGCGGGTGCTCCTTGGCAGGGTGGAATAACGAATTTACAATTCGGTTTAGTTGACCAAGACAATTGAGGGATACATTTGTGTATCGCCGCCTTCAACGTACGGCGATCTTAAGACAATTCATTAGAAGTCAGATCTCGTATTTTGTCAGCCTTCCCAGTTTTGATCTGCGAGATAATTCAGGGGCCGGCGTCTTTTTGGGGGGTTGTTTTGCCAAAATTTAATCTTGAATCAGACACCACCGGAAAGACTAATTCAAGTATAAACGCCATGCTGGTTTTTTATATTGTGTCAGAGGGTATTCTTAAATCTCTTGGACAAGTTCAGACATTCTGATATCTTTACATAGGAACCCCACCGCGTAGCGAGCTGTGATCGTAGAGTATTACGTCTCGTTACCCGGCGGGTTATTAACACTTGTGTGCGAACATGTTGGGTTAACCTTATGAGCATTAATTCCTGGAAATTTTCTTTCTTTCCAGAGCTGGGCCCCGGCGAGTCTATAGAGAACCTGGAGTAGTTTCCCACCAGTCTCGGTCATGGCTACCTTTGCCCCGGTTTTTGCTTTATGCATTACGCCCTCCTGTTCAGGTATCCCTATTTTTGTGCACACCCTTTGTATAAAATGTGTTAAATGTCTAGACTGCTCAAGGGGTCTGTGGGTGATGCGAAACTGTACCTTTTGCTCTCAACTCAGCGTTAAAGTTTTACAAGACAATGATAAGACCGCAGCGGTCGCCTTAAGAGAGGTCAGGCAGCAAATGACTACTTATACTACTACTGTGGCTCATAAGTCACTTCAATGCGATAACGTCCCGCTTTGGGATAAGTTACTAATTGAGCACCCTCCCATTAAACGTCCTTTTAGAGTAACTGTTCGTAAACCGGCGGAGACTGGACAGGGTTCTATACTTGCTCCAGCCCCAGGCACATCTAAGCGACAGTGAGAACCGACGCCCCCGGTGGCAGCCTCCTCATCACGGGCGAGATCTAGGTCCAGGTCCCCGCTTAGACAGCAGCCGCCGAGTCTCTCTTCTTCACCAATGAGCAAGAAGAGTAAGACAGAGGAGTCAACAAGTGGATATAGCGAGAAATCTTCTAAATCCAAAGAGCAGTTCGCGGTCGCACCGTAGCCACAAATCTTCTCGAAAGGACTCACATGATCGAAAGGCCTCCCGGCGTTCACCGGAGTCTAGTGCCTCTCGTCATACCTCTACCCCCGACAGAGCTAGTGTTCAATCTCATGGAGATAGTTTAGTACCAGTACCAAAAGACAGTTTACCTCTTAGTATTTTAACCCTAGAATTGGAAAGTTCAGTGGAGAGTGATCGTCCAATGGCAGAGTCAAGTGGGAGCTCCATGATTGAGGGTATTTCGGACTCCCAAGGGAGTGCAGGCCAAGGCCTGGGTGTTTGGCGGTATTCTCAACCTCTAGCTCAAACTATACAAACAGTGGCTGAGGTCCACCGGGACGCGGCGATCCCATCATCTATTCCTGACTTGTCTTGGCAACAAGATGGGACTCCGGCTTCGGCGGAATCCTCTCATGATGAGCCGGATGACAAAGACGAGGTATCTATCATCTCAGATATGGAAGTGCAAGAGTCGGGTTCAGTTTTAGACGCCGCACAGGATCGTAATGATTCACCTTTGAGTTCATCATTGAATAAATTTGTCATAGCAGAGGAAATAGATGGGCTGCTGGTTAATGCTCTCACTAAATTTTTTGGCCAACAGTCGGAGACTCCTACAGTGGATCTGGGAGCTCCTATGACAAGTTCTAATGTCCGGCCTCTGATGACTTCTATTGCCTTGACTCAGATCCCTCACCCTCCCTCTATATCACCATCGGTGGTCACTAGGCCTGCTACGGCGGCACTGACTACTTCTAATGTCAGGGTTATAACGGATGTCAATCTGCCCCCTTTAGATAAAGCACCTATGAAAAAGGTAGCTATGCCCTTACTGTACGGTCCGGATGAGTCATGGGTTCACTTGATCCCCACTAAACCAGAGGTCGCTCAACCTACCTTGTCAGGGGAACTTCCAGTGCCACGAGAGTGGGTAATACAAGGCAATAAATCTAAAAAATTACGGGCCTTGGATTCTTTGGGGAATGTACTAGATGTTAATGTTAAGACCATTCCTAACTATTATCACCAGGACTATTTTGTTTATACTGCTAAACCTGCCCTGCCCCCTGCCTCAGCTTCCAAACTGTTTTCTGACCGGTCCAAACAGGATGGTTTTAATGACATAAAGACACTGTCAGCTCTCACACCAGAACTCGATTTGCGAACTGTCACAGACTCAGCCGCTAATCCAGTGTTGAAGGTGGGGCAGTTGGGTCCGGGACCTTGGGTGGAATGGGAGACGGAGGCTCAGAACTTTGCGACCACCTTCACCTCAAAATCTTCCCACCAGATCCCTCAGGATAGTAATTCTTGGTTCTCTATGCCAGTGTGTTCTGCCGGCGGAGTCCCTTCGGCTTTGTTTGATTTCTTAGCTGCCCCCAAAATCAATTTATGTGAACTCAAGGACCCTTTCACTACCCCTACCCCAACTCACCTAGACCGAGAATTTAGGCTACGGGGGAAAGCATTTAGACTTTTATCACAGTACATTGTGACGCAACAGGTCGCTAAATCGATGCTCCGTTTCACTCAGGCAATCGCAGACGCGGATGCCAGAAGATCGGTTAAACTGTCTCGGCGACTGCTCCTTCAGTCGTCAATTCAGTCATTGGGTGACATACGCACAGCCTTGCTTGAGGCGGTGCGAGCTCGACAAGATCTCAGGATATCCTTGGTACGGAAGCTTCCTGATCGTATTGCGAATCAGGTGGTCATGTCACCAGTGCTCACTCCCTCTTTAATGTCCCCTGAGGTGTGGAGAACAGTTTTTAATATGGCTCAGACCTTTAAACATAGTCCCGCCCCTTCTAAGAAACCTGCCTTTAACTTCCCCAAACCCAAGCCAGTCGCAAAAGCACAGCCGGGGGGATCTAAGCCCTTTCATCTACCTAAGTCCTCCTCCCCTCAAGGTCAGTACAGGTATAGACAGGGTAAGTTTACAGGTCAGAAAGGACGAGGCTATAATAAACCAGGTCAGGGCCCGTCTTCTGCCAACGCCAGCCAGCCGGCGAAGCGTCCACCACCACCACCTCCACCACCATAAAAAAAATAATGTCTCTCTCATTCCCGGGGCCGGTCTCAAGGCGAGTGGATCCGAGGGTAGTACAGCCGGCGAACCCTTGTCTGCTAACTGGGTCGTTCCGAACGTGTCACCAAGCATGGCCGTTAAACACTTGGGCAAGGATGGTGGCACGCAAAGGCATCACTTGGCAGTGGCTCCGGCGACCTCGCTTACGTCAGCCGACAACGGCGAATCTAGTTTCTTTAGAGGTGGTCACTGGTCAAGGAAATTGTTGCCAAGAATGTCATCATCCCGGTCCCTCAAAATTACCCAGTCTTCACATCCAAGCTATTTTTGGTTCCCAAAAGGGACAGTGTTCAGATGAGACCCGTCGTAGACCTGTCGTATCTGAACCTTCATATTCACAACGAGTCATTCAGGATGTTAACAGTGCACTAAATCAGGCTAACACTTCCGCCGGGAGGTTGGATGTGTTCCTTAGACCTGACAGACGCTTATTGGCACGTCTCGGTAAACAAAAGATTTCAAAGATTCCTGGCCTTACGGATCAGGGATCAAACTTATGTTTTTCAAAGGATGCCATTCGGTTTGAACCTGGCACCTCGCTTATTCACGAAATTAGTCCGGCAAGCACTGATGCCATTGTTAAAACAAGGGATCAGGATTTTGTGGTACCTAGACGACTAGCTAGTGGTGGCAGAGACGGAGCAAGTATGCATAAATCATGTCAACATAACATTAAAACATGTCAAATCTCTAGGGTTCAAGGTAAATCTGGTAAAGTCAAACCTTGTTTCCTCACGAGTAGTTCAGTGGATAGGGCTGGTTTGGGACACAGCTGCTCTCACTTTGAGTCAGAGTGTGGACAATCGGAACAGATTTCGCAGAAAACTGTTCATGTTCCTTCACAGTCTGACTACGACACGGAGAATCTGGGAGTCTCTGGTCGGCTCTCTCAACTGGATTCAACTAACTGTAATGTTGGGCCGGTTGAAAGTAAAGCGTTTAATATTGGAGGGCAACAAATATTTTCCACTATTACCGGCGGAAAAATTATGGCCCATACCAAAATTAATCCACACCTTACTAGCGGTCTGGGCGAAGAAGGAAATGTTGCACTCAATAATGTCATGGACCTCTCCTCCGCCGACGGTATGGGTAGACACGGATGCGTCAGGAACGATAGGTTGGGGTTTTCAGTCAAACCAAGGGCACCAGGGTCAAGGGCTTTGGTCCCATTTAGAAATCTCCCACATCAATGTCAAAGAATTACTAGTTCCCTTATATTTCCTTCAGGCTCACGGCTCTACTTTACGGGGCAAGTCGGTGGCCTTCAGAATGGACAATCTGAATGCAGTTCACTGTATTCAGAAACAAGGGTCAACGAGATCTCGGACGTTGCTAACCGTGTCAGAAGAGATTTTTATTCTAGCCAACAGGCTGGACATTCATCTTCACGCATCTTATCTCCCAGGCGTAGCAAACGTCTGGGCAGACGCTCTGTCTCGGAGACAGAGCACAACAGTAGAATGGGCACTCAAGCAACCCATTTTCAACCAAATGATTGCAGATCTTTACCATCCACAAGTGGATCTGTTCGCATCCGAGGAGACTCACAAACTCCCACTGTACCTCACCCGCTGGACGATAACGCCGGCAGAGGGGCCAGACGCCCTGGTGACAGACTGGAACAGGTGGAGTTCCATCTATCTGTTTCCGCCGCCAGACGCGTCTCTAATGTGCCATGTAGTAAACAAACTACGAGATTATCGGGGCTTAGTCTCGATAATCGCGCCCCTGTGGCCGGCGCAGTTGTGGTACCACTTGACATTGACTCATTGAAAACGTGGTGCCCGCACCCGGTGTCGCTCCCGGTCGGGTTTTTCCACTTAGACACGATTGGCAACCTAGCGACCTCGCTGACTTTTGCATTATGGACATTCAGGAGGCCAAGTGACTAGCACCATATGGTAGAGATGTGACCAATAAATTATTGAATCAATATACTTAGTCTACAAAACGACAGTATCAATCACATTGGCAAGCCTTTACTTCTTGGATCCTCAGAACAGAACAAACTGTGCCCTCGGTGGCGTTAGTTTTTAATTATTTAAATTATCTATTTGAACAGAAACGTTTATCTGTGGTAACGTTAAAATATCACTTAACAGCGATTAGAATACCATTTTGGGACCTTACCGGTCTCTCCATACCAGTTGCGGAGGAAACAGGTTTTATGAGGGCATGTTTTAAACTCCGCCCACCTCCCCGTCAGCTCATGCCTAATTGGTCTCTGGACAAAGCATTGTCATTACTTCACTCCCGTCTGTACCAAAATACTTCAGATTTTACATTTCTCTTAAAAAAGGCTGTATTCCTTTTGGCTTTGGCCACCGGGAACAGAGTGTCTGAGCTGGCGGCGATGAGCAACACACCTAATTGCCTCAGGTTTGGTAGGCTTAATGAATGTATTCACATTGCACCTTCCCCAGGGTTTGTAGCCAAGAATGAGCACAGTGCACACATGTTTTCTGAGTTCACTGTGCCGGCGTTGAAAAGGGGAAAGGTGCACCATAATTTATGTCCAGTGCAGGCTCTAACCAAATATTTGAGGGTAGCTCCTCTAAACCCCCAGGGTGCTTTATGGGTAGCAAGTACGGGTAAGAGCTTGCTCAAACGTAGATTGGCTTCTCTTTTGGTCGAAGTCATTAAGGAGAGTAATCCCGGCGATTTACGCAAATTGGTAGCCTCTTTGCGTTTCCTTAAGAATTTGTCTGTGGAAGATATTACGTCCACGCATTTGTGGGCCTCTAATCATACGTTTTTGACTCGATACCTGTCAGTAGCTCTAGACAAACCTTCCTTGCCATGTATAGCTTTAAGGCAGAGGGTCTAGGTGGCCCTTAAGTCACTTTTTGTTTTAATTTCAAGGAAAAGGGGGGGGGGGGGGGGGGTGCAGTCAGGGTAACATAGGACACCCTAGACCCCGCCGGAGTATAAGAGCTGTGATACTAGTTATGGGTATTGTTGAGATGAAAATTTCTCTGTACTATTCAGTGCAGGAAATTGTGCTAGTACAATGATAGTACAAACAACAGTGTTGTTATAGTAGTTTAGCTGTGAAAGCAATTTAGTTTAAGCATTGGATATATTTTGCAAGATATTTCCACGAGTATTATGGGGTTATATGTGCACATGTAAACTTATAAGTTTTTATTTTTCACCACTTATGTTGAGTGGGGTGCCTTTTTAACTTACAGATCTGTTCGCAGAGTCTCAAGAGTTACCTTTTGTATCAAGCAGGCTTCTTTGAAGCACGCCCCTGCTTGACCCCCTTTTGTATATATGTGCTGCACCATTAAAATATATTTGTCAAAGTAAGAATACTATGTGGTTGTTTGATTATCTGCTTTCTAGAGTTATGATATGATTACGAATGTCCCCCTCCAGTCTTAGAAATCAGGCATGTTCGTCAATGATGGAGGGGCCACTAATAAATTATAGGTTTGACTCCTGTAAGGAGATAAAGAAAACCTAATATTTAGTAGTGGACCCGTAATCATTGACAACTGGGGCCCTCCCGACCATCCCCTTCCCATTCGTTGATGTATTAAGGATTTTGGTTTACTTGATATGTCAGTGAAGGAAGAATGACGCCTGAGTCAGCGTATCCACACAAGTACATCCACGATATTATGGAAAGCTTATTGAATAGTTATTCTTATTTTCTTTTTCTTTTTATTTTTTACGAAGTTTTTTCGTAGTGAGAACCCAATTCATAATGACTGAAGCCATGAGTGAGGTCGCGTGCGCTCATGATGAAGGCTCCTCAAATTTTAAATGCTCTGCGCGGTAGATTCAAACTACGGCGGATGAGTGCCTTATGTAATAGGCATGTTCGTCAATGATTACGGGGCCACTACTAAATATTAGGTTTTCTTTATCTCCTTACAGGAGTCAAACCTATAATATGCTTACATTATAGTAAGTAAAACTTGATAACTTAAGTTTATGTAACATCTGTATAATTATACATCTGTTCATCCAGTCTAGGTCATGTTCCTTTAAAAAAAAAATAATAATAATTAAATAAAAAACAAACAAAAAATCACCATAATAAAAATGTCTTCTCTAGTAGTGGTAGATGTCATGGCACTGCAATAAACTCTGCTAGTATGTTTTCTTCTTGTTGGTACCGAACAAAAGCCATGAGTTGGGGTCACCTGCAATGTCCACTGATTCATCTGTCTGTAGTGACAAGTTTCCTACTTTTTTGAAAGCCACAATATGTTGATATAATATATTTTCTGACATCAGGTCAATTCGACATTCAATACTATTATTTGAAAGTGGTACTGATTCCAACTTCTTATCAACATATGTTCCACAAAGAGTTTTCTCCATTGCCACTGCAGCTGGTTTCACTAGCTGACTCTGAGGCTTTTTGCATCTATTCCATGCTACTACTAAGGACGCCAATGAAGCCCCGTCTCCAGAGAAAAACAATTATGAGCTAGGAGCTTCAATTCGCCTTAACACTTTTTTTTCCTTCCAGTGAGATTTGGATGAACTGAACTCAAATGGCACTTCAATTTGTTATCTTTCATGGATTTGATAGCCAGGACTTGAAGGGACTGAACACACTGAGGTCTGACATTTCCAGAGCATTTTCTAAACTCAGCGAAGCCAAGCTTAAACATATCTGGTCTATACTGTAACTGTACTTTGCGTTGCAATTCTTGCCATTAAAGTAGTAATGGATAAAAAAACATTTAGAACGGGTCATATTTCAAGGGGAAAATAACTGAGGTGCTCAACATAATATTTCACACCAATGCACACACCTGTATAGTTGATTACACTACTCATCTTCCTCACTCACACTCGCTTACCCAGTCTATCTGGCAGTCAAAAATGGAAATCTGGCTGTTGCTAAAATACAAATAATAATATGCCAACATTAAGCTTAAAGACGTGCACAGTTAAATTATTCACCATGAAATACAGTCAACGAAACCCCCTCATTCACTCACTAACCCACATTCACAGGCCTGTAATACATACAGTTAAGGATATATTCGTAATAATCCACATACAACAAAAAGTATAATGTATAATATTTACTGTTAAAGTACATTTTGTGGCTTCGCTACATCAAAAATATCATCACTCACATACTCGAAAATATTCTTGATCTTGCTTGTTGTTATATCAATGTATTATATTCATAACTATTATCATTATAATGATTTTGGGGTTCTAGGTTGCAGAGTGAAAACAGGTAATAAGAAACCAAAATATATAAATATAACCCTCATCATAAGAAGATATGTGGGCAATTTTTAGCTTTAGGTCGCTGTGTAAGTAAAACAATAATTGCTATAATGACAATGTTATTTCTTCCATTCAGTAAAAACACGACTGTTACTTCTTGCAATAAGTGAAAAGTAAATTAAATAAACACACTTTACTTGTATTGTGTGAAAACGGTTAAAAAGTAAATGTCATATTGACATTGTTACTTCTTGCAATAAGAAAAAGTATATATTATCTTTTCGCTGGGTTAAAGATGAAAGCGTTAACTGCTAGTAGTATAATACGACTATATAATTATCATAAGGGTGGCAGACCTAGGATATCAGTTGTTAGATTTACCTCACAAACGTGTACCATTCTACACTTTCTCTTTATCCTAAACACGCACTACTGAACATCGTTGCAAACAAATATCTTGAGACATGTTGAATTGTATATATATATATATATATGTACACAATTATACATAAACAAGTAGGATGCAGACGATACTAACCATTAATTTGTAATAAAATTCTGGAATATCACTGAATAATAAGACTGGCTAACGCTCGAGTGGAGAGTAACTAAGTGAGTGAAGATCACAGGCAGTTCCAAGCCAGGCACACAACATCCCGTACCGTACGGCGTACGAGTATTGGGCATAATTTACGGTAGCCGCATGGAGTAACTAATGAACGAAACTCTTCATGTGATGGGAAACTTTATTGTTAGGATTTCAAATACACAAGTATTTATTCTTAAGACTTGAGTCTTGAGTCTAACGTCATTTGATAATGTAATCATATAATTTTACACAAACAATCACAAGTTGCACGATGGAATTTTTGCACAAAAAGTAGTTTTTCATTATATTAAATTTATTTCTCCAGACCCTCCCACGACCCTCAGAATAACCCTTGCGACCCTTGTTTGGGTCGCGACCCTGGGTTTGGGAACCACTGCCCTATACCTATAGTATTATGTTCCTTCCAACAACCACTGCCCTATACCTATAGTATTATGTTCCTTCCAACAACCACTGCCCTATACCTATAGTATTATGTTCCTTCCAGCAACCAACAACCACTGCCCTATACCTATAGTATTATGTTCCTTCCAACAACCACTGCCCTATACCTATAGTATTATGTTCCTTCCAACAACCACTGCCCTATACCTATAGTATTATGTTCCTTCCAACAACCAACTACCACTGCCCTATACCTATAGTATTATGTTCCTTCCAACAACCAACTACCACTGCCCTATACCTATAGTATTATGTTCCTTCCAACAACCAACTACCACTGCCCTATACCTATAGTATTATGTTCCTTCCAGCAACCAACTACCACTGCCCTATACCTATAGTATTATGTTCCTTCCAGCAACCAACTACCACTGCCCTATACCTATAGTATTATGTTCCTTCCAGCAACCAACTACCACTGCCCTATACCTATAGTATTATGTTCCTTCCAACAACCAACAACCACTGCCCTATACCTATAGTATTATGTTCCTTCCAACAACCACTGCCCTATACCTATAGTATTATGTTCCTTCCAACAACCACTGCCCTATACCTATAGTATTATGTTCCTTCCAACAACCACTGCCCTATACCTATAGTATTATGTTCCTTCCAACAACCACTGCCCTATACCTATAGTATTATGTTCCTTCCAGCAACCAACTACCACTGCCCTATACCTATAGTATTATGTTCCTTCCAGCAACCAACTACCACTGCCCTATACCTATAGTATTATGTTCCTTCCAACAACCAACAACCACTGCCCTATACCTATAGTATTATGTTCCTTCCAACAACCACTGCCCTATACCTATAGTATTATGTTCCTTCCAACAACCACTGCCCTATACCTATAGTATTATGTTCCTTCCAACAACCACTGCCCTATACCTATAGTATTATGTTCCTTCCAACAACCACTGCCCTATACCTATAGTATTATGTTCCTTCCAACAACCACTGCCCTATACCTATAGTATTATGTTCCTTCCAGCAACCAACTACCACTGCCCTATACCTATAGTATTATGTTCCTTCCAGCAACCAACTACCACTGCCCTATACCTATAGTATTATGTTCCTTCCAACAACCAACAACCACTGCCCTATACCTATAGTATTATGTTCCTTCCAACAACCACTGCCCTATACCTATAGTATTATGTTCCTTCCAACAGCAACCACTGCCCTATACCTATAGTATTATGTTCCTTCCAACAACCAACTACCACTGCCCTATACCTATAGTATTATGTTCCTTCCAACAACCAACTACCACTGCCCTATACCTATAGTATTATGTTCCTTCCAACAACCAACTACCACTGCCCTATACCTATAGTATTATGTTCCTTCCAGCAACCAACTACCACTGCCCTATACCTATAGTATTATGTTCCTTCCAGCAACCAACTACCACTGCCCTATACCTATAGTATTATGTTCCTTCCAGCAACCAACTACCACTGCCCTATACCTATAGTATTATGTTCCTTCCAACAACCAACAACCACTGCCCTATACCTATAGTATTATGTTCCTTCCAACAACCACTGCCCTATACCTATAGTATTATGTTCCTTCCAACAACCACTGCCCTATACCTATAGTATTATGTTCCTTCCAACAACCACTGCCCTATACCTATAGTATTATGTTCCTTCCAACAACCACTGCCCTATACCTATAGTATTATGTTCCTTCCAGCAACCAACTACCACTGCCCTATACCTATAGTATTATGTTCCTTCCAGCAACCAACTACCACTGCCCTATACCTATAGTATTATGTTCCTTCCAACAACCAACAACCACTGCCCTATACCTATAGTATTATGTTCCTTCCAACAACCACTGCCCTATACCTATAGTATTATGTTCCTTCCAACAACCACTGCCCTATACCTATAGTATTATGTTCCTTCCAACAACCACTGCCCTATACCTATAGTATTATGTTCCTTCCAACAACCACTGCCCTATACCTATAGTATTATGTTCCTTCCAACAACCACTGCCCTATACCTATAGTATTATGTTCCTTCCAGCAACCAACTACCACTGCCCTATACCTATAGTATTATGTTCCTTCCAGCAACCAACTACCACTGCCCTATACCTATAGTATTATGTTCCTTCCAACAACCAACAACCACTGCCCTATACCTATAGTATTATGTTCCTTCCAACAACCACTGCCCTATACCTATAGTATTATGTTCCTTCCAACAACCACTGCCCTATACCTATAGTATTATGTTCCTTCCAACAACCACTGCCCTATACCTATAGTATTATGTTCCTTCCAGCAACCACTGCCCTATACCTATAGTATTATGTTCCTTCCAGCAACCACTGCCCTATACCTATAGTATTATGTTCCTTCCAACAACCACTGCCCTATACCTATAGTATTATGTTCCTTCCAACAACCACTGCCCTATACCTATAGTATTATGTTCCTTCCAACAACCACTGCCCTATACCTATAGTATTATGTTCCTTCCAACAACCAACAACCACTGCCCTATACCTATAGTATTATGTTCCTTCCAACAACCACTGCCCTATACCTATAGTATTATGTTCCTTCCAGCAACCAACTACCACTGCCCTATACCTATAGTATTATGTTCCTTCCAGCAACCAACTACCACTGCCCTATACCTATAGTATTATGTTCCTTCCAACAACCAACAACCACTGCCCTATACCTATAGTATTATGTTCCTTCCAACAACCACTGCCCTATACCTATAGTATTATGTTCCTTCCAACAACCACTGCCCTATACCTATAGTATTATGTTCCTTCCAGCAACCAACAACCACTGCCCTATACCTATAGTATTATGTTCCTTCCAGCAACCACTGCCCTATACCTATAGTATTATGTTCCTTCCAGCAACCAACTATACTATAGTATTATGTTCCTTCCAGCAACCAACTATACTCCTATACCTATAGTATTATGTTCCTTCCAACAACCAACTATACTCCTATACCTATAGTATTATGTTCCTTCCAACAACCAACTATACTCCTAAAATCGATTAATGAAATTTACAAACACATGTGGCAGTCCGTGGATTCGAACCCAGGACGCTCACACCGAAAATCAACACCTTATGCATCGCACCACGAAGACAGTTAAAGGATGGTGGACACTGCCTACGATTTATTATGCAACTTCGAATCCTGCATATCAATCTAAGCATGTACACACATCCCAACTGCAACTCACGTAGGCTATGCATAACATATATTATATAATTATATAACTGTGTTGGTGGCGTAATGGCTTAGATGCTTATGTTCTGGTTGTGGTGTCCCGAGTTCGAATCCCGGGAGGACCATATGCTTTCATTAGTTTATTCAAGTGCATTGGGGTTTGTAATTGATGATTTTAAGAACGGGTGTTACATAATGTACAGCTATCTAAAATTACGAACAATACTTAAATACTATAGTGCAGACATATCTGAGTCAGAAGGATTGCGGAAGCCTATTGTAAACTGAATAAAATTTTCCAATAATAGCCAGAATATATTTACAAAAACGTCACCGGTACAGAAGGAGTTAAAACTAAATTGAGTTAATTTATCTGTGACTGCCTTCGGTGATTTTAGCCAAGAATTATAAGCCATAATCCAATATTGGCTATACCCTGTTCCAAATAAGTAGGCCAAAACTATTAAACATTAACCTCTATAACTCACAGACGACAGGAGTAATTGAGCTAATATTTCTACCATTTGGAAAGAGTTAGCCAGAGAAAAGGTGTAGAAATGTACACACATTATGCTCCAACGCTTTATGAGTTACAGAGGTTAGGGGTCACAATGTACACCCATTATGCTCCAACGCTTTATGAGTTACAGAGGTTAGGGGTCACAATTTACACCCATTATGCTCCAACGCTTTATGAGTTACAGAGGTTAGGGGTCACAATGTACACCCATTATGCTCCAACGCTTTATGAGTTACAGAGGTTAGGGGTCACAATTTACACCCATTATGCTCCAACGCTTTATGAGTTACAGAGGTTAGGGGTCACAATGTACACCCATTATGCTCCAACGCTTTATGAGTTACAGAGGTTAGGGGTCACAATTTACACCCATTATGCTCCAACGCTTTATGAGTTACAGAGGTTAGGGGTCACAATTTACACCCATTATGCTCCAACGCTTTATGAGTTACAGAGGTTAGGGGTCACAATTTACACCCATTATGCTCCAACGCTTTATGAGTTACAGAGGTTAGGGGTCACAATTTACACCCATTATGCTCCAACGCTTTATGAGTTACAGAGGTTAGGGGTCACAATTTACACCCATTATGCTCCAACGCTTTATGAGTTACAGAGGTTAGGGGTCACAATGTACACCCATTATGCTCCAACGCTTTATGAGTTACAGAGGTTAGGGGTCACAATTTACACCCATTATGCTCCAACGCTTTATGAGTTACAGAGGTTAGGGGTCACAATGTACACCCATTATGCTCCAACGCTTTATGAGTTACAGAGGTTAGGGGTCACAATGTACACCCATTATGCTCCAACGCTTTATGAGTTACAGAGGTTAGGGGTCACAATTTACACCCATTATGCTCCAACGCTTTATGAGTTACAGAGGTTAGGGGTCACAATGTACACCCATTATGCTCCAACGCTTTATGAGTTATAGAGGTTAGGGTTCACAATTTACACCCATTATGCTCCAACGCTTTATGAGTTACAGAGGTTAGGGGTCACAATTTTTGGCCTACCTGTTTGGAACAGGGTATAGTAAAAACGCTAGAGAACTACTTGGATGATGCCACCTAAAGGGGTTATCACACTTGACCATTTTGCTGTGGGTTTCTGGGTCTTGGTTCTTGGTTTACAAAAATGTTGGCAAATGTGATAAAAGGCCCCTTAACCCATTGGCTGTGGGAACCGTTCTGGAACGCCATGGCAATTTATAGCAATTTACATGTTCTTACAGCCTGTGGAGACGAGTGCTAGTGAGCAGGAGCGTGGCAGGCCCCCGTCCGCTCTCCAGCCAGGCGGCTGTGGCACTAAGGAGGTTCAGCCGTGTCTCTATGCAGCTCTGCCAAAGGCAAATGTAGCGCGACATTGCTCATTATTAGCGAATATTTTACCAATTTCTATGGTAGCACTGCGGATGAACCCCGCGCGCTACGAAGCTCGTTCTGGTGTCATTTTGAAGCTATTTTCTTCTAGTTTTTGGCTGAATACATTTCATTTCATTCAGACACTTGCTTAATAATTAAAACTGAATTAACCATAATATAGCGGAAATATGGCCGCAGTGTAAGTATTAAAAGGGAGGTTTTTAGTTTGTTCCCAAGACCCCCATCAAGCTATTAAAAAATACCCCCAAGAGTAAGACACCCCCCCCCCCCCCTTTCGATATATATTTGTAAATTTTTTGGTAGAAAATTTCTTCGGTTCGCCCTAAGTTAAAGGCTCGCTATCGCTCGCCGGGAAAATAATGACACCTAAATGGCACAAAAGGTCTTAAAATTGACGGAAATAGGGCGAAATGTAATAACATTGCCAAACTAATGGGACCAAGGTCTTAAAATCTCAAATCTAATAGGTCTAAACATGAGGAAGAAAGGGGTCCAGAAAAAAAAAATCCCACAAGTGGAAATCTCCGCTGCCACTGACCTGCTTGCGGGTGTTGCTCTGGAAGGCCCCGATGTGGACGTGGTAGAGGTGGAGGTAGATACCGGACTCTACCAGGCGGTGGAGGTGGATGGAGAGGGTGGAGGTGTATGGGGTGTGTTTGTTCAGGTACCATGCTAAATACCCATTGTAGATCTGCACGGGAAAAGGGCAAAATAATGATTAATTTATATTAAATACCCAGTAATATCTATAAACAAGTTTGTATCAGAGAATGGTCCAATATCGCTTAAAAGGCGCCTGCTGTCAATTGCTGCCAATTAGAGAATGGAGGTTGCCATCAGGGGTTAGCGGCTAGTTTTCATGCTTTTTATGCTCATACACTAATCTTGTCACTTGTCTACATGCAAGGCTAACACACTTAACCCTTCTTTAGCGGCCTATGCGGTTTATTTATATGTACCGCCCAGCGGGGTGTTTTTAGCCAAAATAGGGCTGTTTACGTGATCATTTTCATGCCTAAATAAGACCCAGAACGTAAAACAAGTATCTATCCCTGAAAGGGCATAAACAGAGCTTTCGAATGACACCATAACGATCCTTTTATGATGGCTAGTTTTCTTGCAATAACCGTGCAACGCGAGTGCAAAAAGCAGGTAATTAGCCACTTTCCCGATACAATTCCGTATATAGCGAGTGAGAGAGGGAGGAGGGAGCTGAGATTCGTGTCAGTAGGTTCGCCGCGGTGGTCTGGAGCAGTCATACGCTCGCTAGTCTCCTGCCACCACTTGTCTCTCTCTCAGCAACATTACGTGCTGAAATTGCCACTCGACCTATGTCGAGCGCCGCCACATAGTCCAGCTTTATTAAATACGACTTATGTGGTGAGCCGCTTTTTAAGGGTTCAGGGAGCCTACCTCGCTTTTTGTTTTCTATTTCTCTCCCTCTCTCTTTGGCTTGTATCCATTCGGCCCCATTCAGCCTACTGTTTTAAGACGTTTACCCCCATCCAGGTGTCAATATTTTCCTGGCGAGCGGGAGCGAGCCAGCATATATATATTTTGTTTTGACAGCAAGGTAAATTTGTACATTTTTCGATAGAAAAATTTCTCCGGCGAAGCCGGATTTCTCCATACAATGTTGGCTCGCTATCGCTCGTCAGGAAGAAATCGACACCTGGATGGGGATAAACATCTTAAAACAGTTGGCTGAATGGGGCCGAATGGATACAAGCCAGGGATAGAGAGAAAATGAGAGAAAGATAAAAATAGCCTGTCACCCCCCTTAATAATAACAAGCAAAAGTTGTCTCCTACCCTGTGAAGTGGATACAGTACATCTTCTTCTTCTGTGGTAGTTGTACCCGCCTGCCAGCTTTGCCTTCAACCCAAATAAGATAACTCTGCTTTCATCATAACTAAATATCGCTTAGCATCGGCCAGCATTTAGTTGAGCTTGTTGTGATTATATTATTGTTCATTGAGTCATTGTCGAATGATATGTCCAGGGAATTATACTGTATAGCGAGCTTGCTTTCCAAGTCGGGGTTTATGAGTTGCCTAGCAACAAATGAAATTAAAAGTTCCCTCTCTCTTTAGTTCTCGTCTTAACTCAATCATTGCGGCATACTATATAAAATAATATAAGTACATCACAGCGGCAATTTTCATGTGACAATTGCCAAAAATGTGCATAGTACAAGGCCGGGAGGCAGGAAAGCGAGTCTAAGCAGCGCGCGACTCTTCCATCCATCGGCCACCGTGTCTGGGGCCGTGTCTGGGACACTAAAAGGGTGTCTTTCCGGTCTCTTGGCAAGATCTAGCCGGATTTCTGTTTTTCCCGTCCCGTCTCAACCCCATCTTTAGCAAGCGAGACACCAATATTCGCTTGCGACGGCAAGAGAGCTCCGTAGCTGAGTTGATGGCAAGCTGAAACATCTCGCTCAACTTACTGTTTCTTCATACAAATTTATTTCGGTGCATTTGTTTATCCAAACATGATCTTATAATTTACTTGCCTATTATTAGGAAATAGAGTATTAACCCGTACAGCCCCAGCGACGCGCCTGACGCGTCGGCAATGTATGTAACGCACAGCCCCAGAGACGCGCCTGGCGCGTCACCCTAATTGCGCCGACCGTGACCTCAGGTGTAGCCACTCAAGAGGGCTCAGATTTGTATGGGAACTGTGTACGTATCCCACGCAACCGTGCCGATGGTTGAAAACTCTCAAAGTCCACGTGCGTGCGCGCGAGCGCGCAATAACCTGTTTTTTTGGGATAATTGCCTTCAATTTTTTACTCCTGTAAAATCCGTTTTCGGGGTCTCTGTAGGACCATTTTTTAAGCTTTTTGAGCGGTTTTTCGTGGTTTTTCCTTCATTCCTAACCCATTCGCTATTGTTTCTGGAATAAAACCATTTTTTGAAAACCGGCCGGGTTCTGGTGCGCAAACATTACAAAACTAGCCGGGGCTCCACGGGTTAAGAGCTCATAGTAACTAATATCCAATTATTGATAATAAATTAATGTAGGACAGTACGCTTGGGTAGATTTTGTACAGGAAACAACAACAAACCCCAGCTGTAATGAACTGTTACTATTTGCTATTTACTGACTGTTTGCTCATCAGAACTGCATATAGACAATCCTTATGATAACAAAATTGGTGGTGAATGTTATTCCGATGGAATGGAATATGTAAATATTTCTTAAACATGGCGTGCTGTCGGTCGCTGGCTTGGAGAAGAGTGTGTTGTTTTTCCTGTCCTGTGATGATTTTGCGACGATGGTCTTGTGACGGGACCGGAAAAACACAGCATAACATAACTGAGAGACATCTCAAGCTACCCTACAGAATTGGGAATAGCGAAAACCGCTGAAAACAACTAATTTTAACGATTTAGCTCCACCTTTGCAATATCGTCGCACGGCAACCACTGGTCGTACATACATGATTCAGGTGTTATTGGAAAGATCTATTCCTCTACTTGCAGGGATATTCATTGAAATACATTCTATCTTTTGTTTATACATGAAAATTTGCAGGGAATGAAGGTCACTTTTAGCCCAAAACCCCCATATGGTACAGTGCAGACCAAACAATTGTCATATGCCAATTGCCGCAGTGATAGTGTTAAATAACAGTATTGCATTCAATAGCCCATTCCTTCAATACAACTCTTGTATTTCTCTCAAATATGTGTTGATTATGATGTTGAATAGATTACAGTTTGAGCAATGATATTTCTTAATAAATAATATAGCAAATATTACTATATCAAGGTGATAGCCAGCGAATGTTGCCTTGCATTTCCTGCGTTTTTTGTTAAATAATCACTCAACTTCCAATGTTCTCTGTATAGACACCAGCTATGATACTTTTTAAGGTGTTCCTGGCATCAAATTATAGGAAAACTCTTCCTAAGTAACATGAATGTTCTGGGCCATGTTTTATCACAACAATTTTACTTAATATAAAGTCAATACAATGTCAAACCCATTCTCGTTTGGCCTCAAATGTCAAAGCATACTTAAGTTGAACATACTGGAGCTCACTAACTCAATTAAGTCACTATGGTGTTCGAATTTTAGTTAACTACGTGATGTTGATCACTATTAACCCTTAAAACCCAGGTGACGTCATTTTCTTGCAGATATTTTCTCCACCAACTCAACCTTAGATGAAATAAATCAAGATTTCCCTGTACGGTACTTAATTTTGATTCGCCTGAAATTCCCTCACTTAAGATCCACACCAGACATGTCAAAACTATTTTGCAGAATCTCTCAGTAGATAAGGCTCCTGGTCCAGATGAAATTCCTCCAATAGTACTTAGGAATTGCTCCTTGGTGCTCGCTCCTGTATTGGCAAAAATGTTCTGTCTGTGTACTCATACCTCATGCTTCCCAGTACCCTGGAAAGAAGCAAACATCCATCCAGTTCCTAAAAAAGGTGCCTCTTCAGATCCATCAAACTACAGACCAATAGCTATAACTTCCACTCTTGGTAAAGTCTTTGAAATTATATTAAATAATCACATAATTAAGCATCTTGAGAATAATAAATTAATCAGTGATAGGCAATATGGTTTTAGACGATGTCGATCAACTGCAGACATTCTTTGCCTTCTTAAGCATCAAATCAACCAAGCTACAGACCAACATGGTGAAACACATACAATAGCACTGGATATATCAAAGGCATTTGATAGAGTCTGGCATCAATCCTTATTGTCGAAGATGTCACACTATGGTTCCACTAATTAGTTCCACTAATTTCTTCTAATCTTCATAACAGAAAATATGTGTAATGGTAGATGGCCTTTATTCTCAATTTCACTCAATAAATGCTGGTGTTCCCCAGGGATCAGTTTTGGCCCCAACTCTGTTCCTCATTCATATCAATGATCTCATATCTACCACTCATAATCCAATACATTCCTACGCAGATGACTCAACGCTCCACAGTTCCTTCACATTTACCAATTCTTTCACCCAACCCGATCTTATAAATTCAAAAATAAACACTGCAATTTCTCTGAACCAGGACCTTTCTAGAATTAATGAATGGGGACAAAAGAATCTAGTTTCCTTTAATGCACAGAAAACCAAGTACATTCAATTTTATAACCGACAGAATCTCACTGACTCCCATATATTTTTTAATTATGTAAATATTCCCACTTCCCCTAGTATTGACATTCTCGGTGTAACATTAACTACTAACTTGAGCTGGACACATTATGTTAGAAGCATTGCTAAGAATGCCTCTAAAAAACTGGGACTCCTGTACAGAGTTCAAGAATTCTTCACTGACGAGCAGTTGGCCGTAATATATAAAAGTCATGTGAGTTCTCAGATGGATTACTGTTCACCTCTGTGGAGTGGAAGTGGGAGTTGTTGCATTGAGGCAGTTGGACAAAATTCAAAATAAAGCTATTAGATTAATCAATAACCCTGCAATCACACAGGACCTTCCTACATTATCCATACGAAGAAACTTGCATCCCTTGCATTATTCTACAGATATTTTCACAGCAATTGTTCTGAGGAACTTGCTTCAATTGTGCCGCTTCTCCACATCTTTGCCCGTAGAACTGGGGCAGCTGAGAGCGCCCATGAATTTACACTTTCTCCTCCACAATGCAGAACTTCTGCTTATCGAAATTAATTTATCCCTAGAACTACTACTCTTTGGAATTCACTTCCTCGAGTTGCTTTCCACAAACTTACAATCTACAAAAGTTTAAATCCAGTTGTTACAAACATTTTATCAATGGAGGATGCCTTTAGGCACATGGACCTTTTTGTTTTATCTGTGTTTTTCTTTCCTCCGTTCATTGTCTCAAAAAAAAAAAAAAAATTATGGCATCAAAAGGGTTGTGTAGTACAAAACCGAGTGACTCCATATGGTGTTAGCATTTTTCGCACCAAGTGATCACATATTTCATGGCGCAATTGAGGCCCTATCGGCCTTGTGCTCTACTAAGCTCCATCCCCAGCCCCTCCTGCACTCCCAAAGCCTCTCCCTACTTCCACCCACCATCCTCCCCACCCATAAACACTCACAACCATCTCCTCTTCCCCCCCTACCTCTCTCTCACTTGAATGCGTCATGCTGCCCTGCTCAAACGGCAATGTGTGAGTGAGGGAGGGAGTGTTGCAGTTGTCTGAGCCATGTTATCAACGCACACACTCACACACATGAGTATTGATCAATATCTCCTCACACACATATATACACATGAGGCTCTGGCTGTGATAAACGTCGAACAAAGAAACATAGAACGATGGGGTTTTCACCATTCTCAAGCTGAATGAAGTTATGTGATCATGATATTTGACTTAATATTGTTTTCATAATATATACAGAGTTAGAAGTTGTATAAAATAGGGGTGGTTTGCATGCCAAATATGACCAGGAGGGGCTAGTGGCGCATGATTTAAACCGCCTGGGCTGGGGACCTAAGGTAATGGCGCCTTCCGGTATTCTATGGCCAGTAACTCTCGTATTTATCACACAATGTATGGGCTTGTGTCTATATTTAATAATGTAATGACAAGTTCCAATTGGGACTGTACAATTTAATTTTAGTGTACTCCAGAGGAAACACCCCAAAAGGGATGGCCATGGCAGAAACTGCCTCCAGGCTCCTAGACATGCCCTGACTGACCCACTCCACAGTGTCATTTACACAAAGTGGATTATGACCATGAACACTGAAGGAGCAGACCCAGATCAGTCCCTCAGTAGGATGGCAGTTCCACCACTGTTTTGCTATTTTATTTACCCCAGTGGGACCCTGGCTGGAAGCATACCAAGCACAGGAATTTTCTGATGATAGGGACCAGTGGTCCACTACGCCAAAAGCTGATTGCCCCACCAAAGTGGCGGGCGGTGGGGTCACCGCATCCCTACGCCAGAAAGAGAAAGGCCAACTTGTACCAGTGGGCTGTGAGAGTAAGACACTAGGGAACCATGGGGCACATCATTATGGCCCCACTGCCTTCACCACTCTCAAGAAAAAAGTTAGAAATAAGAATGATGATAAAAGGTACAGTCAGAACCGGCTATGGGAAGTAGAGGACACCAACCCTCACTCTGATAGATCCAGTTCATATGTCTAATAACACACCACTGACAACATAGATAGGACAACACTAACAACGCAACACAACACTGACAACACAACACTGAGAACATAACACTAACAACACAACACAACATCAGAGTGAGAGCTGAGCGTTCTCTGCCATACCCATAGCTTACTCTGCCTGTTCCTTTTACTTATATATTTTCTAGATCTCAAGTGGATCTTCCGTGGATCGACCTCCCTACTGCCAACCTAGAAGTTGGCAGACTGTGAGCAAAGCGTCACATTTTTCCTTTTCCCCTCAACTTTCCCTTCATAATTGCTAAGGGGCACAGGGCCTTGGGTGGGGCTTTGGTTTCCTGGGCGTTTCCGCACCCTCCACAGATCCTCGCCTTGGAGTGGCTTCGGTCACCTGGGCTTTATTAATGGTAAGCAGGGAGGGTTCTGTGGGGGTGCTCGGTTATGGCCTTGGCCTTGCTCGGGAACTTGGGGATGCTCAGCCAGACAGCAACAACAACAACAACACTAACAGGGCAGGTGCCCAACCCCGAAAGGGGTTGAAATAGGGGAGCTATCCCCCCGTCAAAGGCGGCTTTCTAGGGCCTTTCCTAGCTGATGCTGAGAGGATTGGGTTCTATTCATATGGTGATGGGCTGGTCTATCAGAGTGAGAACTGAGCGATCTCTGCCATACCCATAGCTTACTCTGACTGTTCCTTTTACTTATATATTTCCTAGATCTCAAGTGACGGCGTCTTTTCCGTGGATTGACCTCCCAATCTACCAAGATTGGAAGCCAAAGCGTCACATTTTTCCTTTGCCCCTCAACTTTCTCTTCATAATTGCTGAGGAGCACAGGGCCCTGGGTGGGGCTTTGGTTTCCCGGGCGTTTCCGCACCCTCCTCAGCTCCCCACCATGGAGTGGCTTCGGTCACCCAGGCTTTATTGTGGTCGGCAGGGAGGGTTCTGTGGGGGCGCTCGGTTATGGCATTGGCCTTGCTCGGGGCCTTGGGGCTGTTCGGCCAGGCAGCTTGGGGAACAACAACAACAACAACAACAACAACAACAACAACACTAACAACCCAACACTAACAAAACTAACATGGTTAAATTCAAGTAACCTTTTGCGGTGATATTCGCACGCTCTCGGTCGCGTCTAGTTTGACTGCTTATTATCCAAAAAATTATCCAACAGTTATCTGTTATTTGCCCCCTGCTAGCAATATAAATGATGATGACAACATGCCCTGGCAGAGTGACGGGGGGCAAAGCCCCCTCTCAACCCAAAGGAGGTCTATTAGAAGCGAACGTAACGGTCATGACCCAGAGTGTGCGAATCACCGCAAAAGGTTGCTTGAATAATACCGCTAACATTTCCCGCAAAATAGCACAAGATTAACATGACACAACTAACAATACAGCACTAATATAACAAGACTAACATTATTTTTCACGATGTAAGTGTTCTCGGTGAGGTTCTTCATGACCCTCAACATCTCCAGGTAGTGGTCTATATTGATGGCGGCACATTCCCCGTCCACTATCTTCTCAATCAGGAACTTGTAGGGGTCCTCTAGTCTGTACATGGGCACCAGCAGAAGGTTCTTTCCAAGGTAGGCTAATGTTGGGTTCCGGCTGGTTTTGAGGGCCTGCGGTAGGAAGTCCTTAATGTCCCCGGCGCAGGGTCTGTAGCGAGGCATACAAATAAGCTTAGATTGGTTAAACAAAGTAAATATAACTGTTGTTCTAAATTGACCTGATTGACAAGATTTTTGTTTTGTCTTCCATGCATATGTTTAAAGGGGACACAGTGAAAAATACTCAGACTAGGATAGATTAAATAGCTCCCATTAAACTTCTGGGGTATGATTTCCTCAAGAGAGAGTGTAGGGGTTTCATAAAGTGGTTATGGTCACCAGCAGGTTTTTTCCAAGGTTAGGTTCCTACTGGATTTGAGGGATTGTGTTAATAAGTCGTTTATGGCACAGAGTCTGTCGTGGTATATATAAGGACAAGCTATAAATCTGGGTAGGACACAGAAAAGGTAAGATTAGGCTAGAATAAAGAGCGATCGTAAAACACTTTAGGGCTGGTTTCTTAACCCTTTCAGTACAGGTGACCTAGGTGGCGTCTTGTTTATTGGATATCACCTACATTTAGACAGTTTTATTAAGCCAGGGAAAGATAATATATATGGTAGCTAAAAATAATTAATAGAGATACTCTGTAATCTTTTAATGGGTAGACGTCCTTCCTAGCATGAATAAAATCGTCTAATAGTTGCCAGAATATAATGAAAAGGATGTAAGCATTACTGAAGGGGTTAAATTGCTGGAGAGATGTTTGCCTTGAGGTTATTTGATAAAACCTCACTTAATGTTGGATGCTGCCAATCAAGTCAGATCAGGTGAAGGTATTCAAGGATAAGCCTTTACAACAGCACCTTGTATTTACTGTTCGAAGAGTGTTGAGAGGTGAGAAGGGGTGTTGGAGAGAGAGGAAGCTGTTGGAGTGGCTTTGTTGTTGTGTGTGTTATTAATCTGTACATGGTGATGGTGAAGTATTGAGGGATAATCCTTTACCACAGCACCTCATATCTACTTTTCGAAGTGTTAAGGGGTGTTGGAGATCTTTTAATTTAATTTTGGGTTGAAGGGTCGGAGGAACCGAAGACCCCTTTTCACCCTGCCGCGTAACCTATTTAATGTCAGGCGAAACAGAGGCAAGGGGTGTGAGGAGATTGCCCAAACATCTCTACCAGCCGAGAATCGAACTCGGTCCTCCCGGTTAGAAACCGAGCGCTCTACCAATGTCGCTACTGGTCACCCCAAAGTTGGAGATCTTGATTCTTGATTTTAGGGCTGTGATGGCAAAGCCCTATTAACCCTGACACGGTGTTGGTCAAAGCTGAAGCGGCTTCCCAGCAAGGAGGCTTAACCATCAGGGACCCAGGAGGAGGGGCTACAGAAGGGCAACAACACTCCCAGGACACAAGGATGGAAGGGAAGATGAAGTGATGAACGATGGCACCCGGCAGGAAGAAGACACGTGGTGAAGTGAAGTGGCGAGGACGGAGGGGCCGACACAAACCCCAAAAGCTGAAGTCGTCCCTGGCACCGACAGGAAGGTGGGGCCCACAAGGGAACCCCGAAGAAAGCCGAGGATTTGATGATACCAGAGCCGACCACCGCGGTTTCCGCGTCCCTTCAGCGGAGAAGCCACGGGTCACAGGTCCAGGGAAGTGCCGGCCCCCACCAACCAGAAAGGAATAAAGATGGCGCAGAGTGAATGATCAGAGGATGACGAAGGCAGAGCAGGGCAGCATGGTGGAAGGGAATGAAGCCAGGGGGAGAGGCCGCTGAACCACCGACGTGGCAGACAATCACCGGGACTGATTGACGTTCCCCCAAATAAAGCCGCAGATTGCGCCGGGCACCGGGGACGTCCGACCGCGACCGCGATCCAGCAGAAACTCCTCGTTGGAGTTCTTGATTGAAGGGTTGTGTGGGCAGGCCCAATTAACCATGTGACGGTGTCTTGTCAAGCCACAGCGGCCTCCCGGGAAGGACGCTCAAACATCAGGGACCCAGGAGGGGCTGCAGAAGAGCAACAAAACTCCCAGGACATGAGAATGGAAGGGGAAGGTGAAGCGATGAACAATGGCACCCGGCAGGAAGAAGACGTGTGGCGAAGTGAAGAGACGAGGTGGTGGAGCCAACACAAACCCCAGAGGCTGAAGGCAGCACTAGCACCGACAGGGAAAGTGGGGCCCACGAAGGAGCCCCGAAGAAAGCCGAGGACTATGCCAGGTCCACAGCTGACCACTGTGGGTGACGCGTCCCTCCAGCGGGCAGGCCACAGGTCACAGATCCAGGGAGGTGCCAGCCCCCACCAACAGGAAAAGAACAAAGATGGCGCATAGTGAGAAGCCGACACAGACGGATGATCAGATGATCACTAAGGCAGAGCAGGGCAGCATTGAGGAAGGGGATGAAGCTGGGGGGAGAGGCTGCAGAACCACCGATGATGCAGACAATCACCGGGACCGATTAAAGTTCCCCCAAATATAGCCATAGATTGCGCCGAGCACCAGGACGTCCGCATGCGACCGCGGACCAGTAGTAACCTTGGGGTGTTGGAGAGAGAATAAGCTGTTAGAGTGGCTAAGTTGTGCATGTTATTGAAGGTATTGAGGGATACGCCTTTACAACGGCACCTCATATTTACTTTATGAAGAGTGTTGAGAGGGAGAAGGGGTATCCTCCACAAGCCGTTTACAGGATGGTATGAACGTATGACATGCAGGATGAGGTTGGCCATCAAGTTACTGGTGTACCGGTTACCAATATGTTGCAGAAATATTAACCTCGACTGTACATAATTAAAAGGATATATTAAGTCGACAATGTTGACTGACCTTATAGAAGAAGCGGCCAGATCTTCCACAGTCTATATGTGGGGTGGAATGACGGGTAGTGTGAGTTCAGCTACCAGTATTTTGTAGAAATTATGACCTCGACTATGCATAGTTGGAAGGATTATAAAGTCGATAACGTTGACTGACCTTATAGTAGAAGCAGCCAGATCCTCCACAGTCTGTATGCGGGGTGGTATGACGGGTAGCGTAAGGATGGCCACCAGATTACTAGTGTACCCGGCTGCCAGTATATCCACGGAGAACCACCACATCACCAGTACTGCGCGGGCCCACAGGAACGTGATATCTCGGTCGTTCATTGGCTGGTTCAACATGCCTGACCCAACCTAGACAACACAGGGAATTTGTGTTACCTTTGTCACTCTACAAGGGGAATCACGCAAGTTATTATCGTAAATTTTCGATAACCAACATTATTTTGACAATTTATCTGGGATCTTATACAGTGATATCGGAGACAAGATTATAGCTAGATTAGCTTAGGTGATAGAATTCCTATGTAAGTATAAATCATATGCTGCTAGGCCATATTAGAGGATTAAATTTGACGATATTTGTTTAGTTTCCTCCCTAGATCTCCATCAAACTTAAAAAAACATCCATTAGATCCCCCTTCTAGATTAATTAATATATTTTTCGGTAGGGCCGGTTCTTCTAAAATTACAAGCTCACTATTGTTTGCCAGGAAAAAAATCGACACCTAAATAGCACGAAAGGTCTTCATATTGACAAAGAAATGGAGCGAAAGATCTTAAAATCGACAAGCTAATAGAGCAAACATCCTAAAATCTGAAAACTAATGGGACCAAACATGAGAGAGAAGGGGATCTAGAAAACCAGCACATCTGCCCTTAAGGGGAGGCAGACCGTTTTTCTGGACCCCCTTCTCCCTAATGTTTAGCCCCACTATTTTGAGATTATAAGACGTTCGGCCCATTAGTTTGGCGATTTTAACACCTTTCGCCCCATTTCATTGTCAATTTTAAGATGTGTCGTGCCATTTAGATGTCGATTACTTCCTGGCGAGCGATAGCGAGCCTGCAATTTTAAAAATGGACCGGCCTTTGGCCGGGACATTTTTCTACCGAAAAATTTACAAATTTATCTTGAAGGCGGGTCAAGGTGGTGTTTTCTAAGCTTGATAGAGGTCTAGGGAGGAAAAAATATATATATATATGAATACATTAATAAATAGACCAAACAAATGGTCAGTCTCCCCTTAAGACCAGGTGATGCCACATGGCGTCTGTAGGGTTAATGGGCAGCATCCCGGGTGATGCCATATGACGTCAACAGGTTTTGCTGGTGCATTCTCGGCCCTATACTAAGCTCCATCCACAGCCCCTCCTTCACTCCCCCAAGCCTCTCCCTACTCCCATTTTAAGGGGACATGGGCCGTTTTTCTGGACCACTTTCTCCCTCATGTTTAGCCCCATTACTTTTCAGATGTTAAGATGTTTGCCTCATTAGTTAGTCGATTTTAAGACCTTTCGCCCCATTTCGTCGTCAATACTTAGACCTTTCGTGCTATTTAGGTGTCGATTTTTTCCCTGGCGAACCATAGTGAGCCTGTAATGTTGGAAGAACCGGCCTTCGGCCGGTAAATTTTTCTACCAAAAAATTTACAAATGATTTTAGAAGGGGGATCTAATGGATGTTTTTTTTAATTTGATGGAGGTCTAGGGAGGAAACTAGAAAAATAATGAAATACATGCAAAAATCGCCCAAAAAGTGAACCATCCCCCCTTAATAACTATCTCCCTTTCCCCAGCTACCTCTCAGTGATTACAGCATTATTCCTGGGAGCAAGTACAAAGTTCAAAGGAGTACAAAGGAAATCAAGCAACAACAGATCTAGTGACCCCTCTAGGAAGCTTGTCCTCCAAAACACTGAGGATCAAGTGTCCAAACAGTGGCTTAGAGTGGGTAAGGGAACATTGGAAAGGGAACTACTGCCCCAGAACGAATGTCCGTGGCAGGATTAGGAAGTTAGTAGGGGACAGATGGGTTAGTAACAGTGGCATACTTTCTTTGTGAAGGAGAGGGTGACTCACCACCCCACAAAGCGATTACACACCAAATTTAAATGGTCGGGCTCTGGGAGTTAATGAGAAGATTCAATTTAATCCTAGATGTCTTTGAAAATGTATGAATATATATTTTGTTATGTCCCAGATTGTACTGCAAACTGTAGGGCACACATTATGTCCATACATTTTCGAGGCTATTTCCAAATGAATCGATTGCTGTCAATTATTCCCTATCTAATATATGCATTTTGGAAGTTCGTTAAGGGGGGTCACTTTTTTTTGGTTTTATCTTGCTCTCTTTTTCTCTCTTTCCCTGGCTTGTATCCATTCGGTCCCATTCAGCCAACTGTTTTAAGACGTTTATCCCTATCCAGGCGTCGATTTCTTCCTGGCGAGTGATAGCGAGCCAGCATTGTAAAGAGAAATCCGGCTTTGCCGGAAACATTTTTCTATCGAAAAATGTACAAATTTAGCTTGCTGTCAAAACAAATATATATATATATGCTGGCTCGTTACCGCTCGCCAGATAAATATTGACACCTGGATGGGGGTAAACGTCTTAAAACAGTAGGCTGAATGGGGCCGATTGTACAAGCCAAAGAGAGAGGGAGAGAAAGATAAAACAAGCGAGGTGGGCTCCCTTATATCTTCAACTGGACCAGAATATGTGTTCTATTTGTGTATATTCATGAGTAATAATAGCGACAAACCCACTTGAATCAGTATCAAACCCAAACAAGACAATAATAATGCTTTATTTCTGTATGCTTCCATGTATGAGTATTGTTCACATGTGTGGGGAGGATCCTCTCACACAGCATAAAGTAGAAAGGAAGGCCTTTCGTCTCATTAACTCCCGTCCACTCATCGATTCTCTGCAATCTCTCTCTCTTCGCCGCAATGTTGCATCTCTCTCGCTATTCTAACGCTACTACAATAATCAGCGTTTCTTAGAGCTCTCCCAGTGTATACCACCTCCTCTACGTAGGGTATGTAGCACCCGTCTTGCAACACAATCCCACCCTACTCTGTGCAACTCTCCAAATCAAGAGTGAAACGATACTCCTAATCTTTCTTCTATTCAACAGCTGAGCTCTGGAACTCTCTCCCTGAATCCATCTTTCCCTCATCCTATGACTTAAATTGCTTCAAACTTCGTGTCCAGATATTTTCCCACGAACATTCCTTGATTTTGGTCATGTCACTCTTTCAACTCTGGGGAAGGCACTCATCACAGGCAGTTTTGCCTTTTGTCTCCTTCCAGATGCTTCAGAGCGTGCCTTTAACCCGTTCAGTACCAGTTTTGTCTTTTTCATTTTATATTGGTTAATAATAGACGATTTTTTAGTTTAAGAAAGGCCTCCATCAATTAACAGGCTGTAACACTTAACCCATATTACTATCACAGATCCTTCTTCAGCTGCATATAATCATCGAAATATATCTAGAATATATTAAAAAAGGACGTGGCCGGTACAGAATGGGTTAAAGATGGGTGTATGCTTGTAACTCACGACTACATAAAATACATAAAATACATAAAATACATAAATACATAAAATACATAAATACATAAAATACATATAATACATATAATACATAAAATACATACTGTATAATACATAAAATACATAAATACATAAAATACATATAATACATAAAATACATATAATACATAAAATACATATAATACATAAAATACATATAATACATAAAATACATATAATACATATAATACATAAAATACATACTGTATAATACATAAAATACATAAATACATAAAATACATATAATACATATAATACATAAAATACATACCGTATAATACATAAAATACATAAATACATAAAATACATAAATACATAAAATACAAAAAGACGTGGCCGGTACAGAAGGGGTTAACAATTCAAATGGGTGTATACTTGTAACTCACGACTACATAAAATACATAAATGAGCCCAAATAAAGCGACCCATCTCGCCTTAAGGGGGGTCACAGTTTTGTTTGTATATGTCTCTACTTTTCTCTTTTTCCATGGCTAGTATCCATTCGGCCCCATTCAGCCAACTGTTTTAAGACGTTTACCCCCATCCAGGTGTCGATTTCTTCCTGGCGAGCGATAGCGAGCCAGCATTGTGTGGAGAAATCCGGCTTCGCCTGAGACATTTTTCTATCGAAAAATTTACAAATTTAGCTTGCTGTCAAAACCAAAATATATACTGTATATGCTGGCTCGCTACCGCTCGCCAGAAAAATATTGACACCTGGATGGGGGTGAACGTCTTAAAACAGTAGGCTGAATGGGGCCGAATGGATACAAGCCAAAGAGAGAGGGAGAGAAAGGGAAAAAAATAAGCGAGCTGGGCTCCCTTAAGCTTGATGGAGGCCTGGGGAGAAAACTAAAATTTACACGATTGTATTCTATTTAAAAAGGGCCTCCAGCAACTAAGAGGCTTCGAACTATCTCACTTGACCCTTTTTATTACCACAGATACTTCTTAAGCTGCACACAATCGTCTAGTGTCCTCCCGATACCTCCATTAAGCCTAAAAAATCCCCCCTAGACCCCCTTATCACGATGCATTTTTGCATTTTTCGGTAGAAAAATGCCCTTGCCGAAGGCCGGTACCCCTCGCCAGTAAGAAATCAACACCCGAACGGCACGAAGGATCATAAAATCACCAAACTACTGGGGTGAATGTTGTAAGGGGCTAGTTCCTGCTTTTTTGGCCTATTAATTCATTTATTAATTTATTATATAGTTTCCTCGCTAGATATCCCTCAATCTAAGAAAAACGCCCCCTAGACCCCCCTTCAAGATAAATTTGTAAATTTTTCGGTAGAAAAATGTCCCGGCCAAAGGCCGATTCCATTTATAATTACTGGGTCGCTACCGCTCGCTAGGGAAAAATCGACACCTAAATAGCACTATAGGTCTAAAAATGTACAATGAAATGGGACAAAGGTCGTAAAATCGCCAAACTAATGGAACGAACGTCTTAAAATCTTTTCCAAGCTAATGGGGCTAAACACGAGGGAGAAAAAATAGCTACCACCCTTTAACAACCACTCATCAACTTCAAAATAAACAAGTGCATTTTTCTATCTCTAATAAGATTTCTACTAAGATTACGAAAACATTACCAAAGAATGAAAACATATTATGTCCACATCTTTAGCTTCGGTATGCTAAGTTTGAGCTTCCATATAAAATCTGTGGCAATTTGATTTGACCCATATGAAAGGGGCTCATTCTTTAACTACTACTACTACTACTACTACTACTACTACTAATAATAATAATAATAATAATAATAATAAAAATAATACTGTGAACCTGCCAAACCGTTCACCTTGAGGGCAATATTGATGGGGTCCTCGAGATGGCTGTAACAGTTGAGCAGGACAGCCATTAAGGTAGAGACGATCACCATGGTAGCGAACACCATGCCCCACACAAGGGTAGAGAATGGGTAAAGTACATTCCTCCACTTGGCTAGAGGTAAGGGTTCCCGAATGATGAACGTATACCCTCCCTCCCAGTGCGGGTACGTTGTGTCGAAATCGGTGAACCCGTATTCCGTCATCTTGTACGTGTTGATCATGAGAGGCTGCTTCTCGTACATGACTCTGCCTAACAGGCCTTGCCAAGTTCCGTTCACTTTGTCCGACCATATGAGTATATCGTAGAAGGTGATCAAGGTTTCAAAATTCAACTTCTCAGCTATCATTTGTAGAGCATCCAGGCCTCCTCCGAAACACTCCTCCCCATTGACCTTATAGTACAAGAATGGTTCGTTGTAACACAGAGCTGGGACGCGCAAAATGTATCCACCAAAGTCCTTGAACCTCGGAGGGAAGAGTGACTGACGACTGAGAAATTTGTCGGGGTTCCAAACTCCCAGAGAAACTAACATTAGCGAGAAGTCCCCAACACCATGTCTCGTGGGGACGCCGGTGAAGGTCCTGAAGCTTGGTTGACTAGCCTGGGTCGCCGGGAAAATAAACAGGAGAAACTCTGCACGTTGTACGACAGCCAGGCTGAGAATGGTGGTGAGATTGTGCTGATAACTGAGGGAGAAAACTATAAGATATCCAGGGTTCCAGTTCATATTACTCTCCAGACTGACGAGGAAGCTGACCGGGTCGTTGTACGCGAGTAGGATGGCGGTGAGTTGACTGCTCTTGGTCTGGTAAAACGGTAGGGCACCTTTGAGGACCGATGACTGTGTGGTCAACAATGTGGGTGTCTCCGAGGCTCCAGTGGCAGCCAAGACTGTATCAAGATTGACCAGCTGTTGACTAAGGCTGTCAGTGACCAACAGGAGGTTTTGGCCTTTTAGTGGTCCGGACACCAGTGATGTCACTACTTGGTCGGCCAGGTTGGACTCATCTGGGGAAGAGTAACTTGTATTAACACCAACTGTCCCAGTGACGTACATTGGCCGACAGTAAAAAATAACTCGTCAGTACCAGCGACGGACGACCCTCTGGTACAGTAGAGGTTAATGGGAGGTTTTTAGTTTTAATGGAACCCCAATTCCCTCATGTTTAGCTTCATAAATTTTGAGAATTTTACGGTGTTCCCCTTAATTTGCTTGCCAAGTTCAAAACCTTTCGCCTCTTTTCTTTATCATTATTAAGACCTTTTGTACCATTTTGGTGTGGAATTTTTTCCTTTCAAGTGATAGCGAGCCTGTAATTTAGGAGGAACCAGCCTTTTGTGGATATTTATTTAGTTTTTAGGGGTCTGGGGAATCGTTATTCTAAGTCTAGGGAGTAAACTCAAAATACATTCTTCGAAAATGGCAAAAACAATTACTCTTGATTTATGTCTCTCCAACAACATCTATGTTTGACTCCCGTACGTCAATGTCGGGATTACCACACTATCATGCAAAGGACTTCTTTGCTACCATGCTCACCATCCAATTTTGTTGTCACTGCGTTCAGCGTTCGTTCGTACAACTCTTTTCCCCTGTTGCACCCTCTCCTGCACTTCATCATCCATACTCGCATCTTTACTCATCACACTGCCCGAATACTTAAATGAGCTGACATTCTCCAAAACTTGACCATTCAATCTCACCTCACTTTCTGTGACTGCACCCTTATCAAATATCATAACCTTACTCTTCCCCACATTTACCTTCAAGCTGTTTCTCACACACTGTCCCAAACAAATTTACCAGACCCTGCAACTCCAACTCATTATCAGACCTGTATCATCAGCAAACAGCAGCACAGGCAACTTCTACTCATTCCCTTCCCTTATCAGGGGTACACCAACATCCGCTGCTCTTCTTTGTAATTATTTCGCGACTCCATCCATTTTTATACTGAATAACCCTGGGGACATCACGCACCCTTGCTTTAACCCCACTTTCAGATCAAAGAACTCGCTCTGTTCATTCTCCACATGCACTACCGACTTTGCACCTCATACATGCTCTTTACTGCTTATCAACTACTCCGCATATTCTCATTACTTTCCACAAACCTTCTCCGTAAACTCCATAAAGGCACTATGCAACTTTTGTCCCTTCTCCAGATACTTTTCAACCACATCTCAAGGAGGGAATCTGGTCTACACACCCTCTTCCCTTCTTAAGCCCATCCTGCTCCTCACCTACCCATTTCGCCATTCTCACTTTCATTCTCTTGATCACTATTCTGCTGTACATCTTCCCTACCAAGCTTATGAGATATATTCCCCTATTATTGGGGCAGAGAAAATCGTTTTAATCTCAATACCTCCAAAACCCAATTTGTCTACTTGTCTACGCAACACAATCATCCACACAACTAGCCCTTACTCTTCAACAACACACACATCCACCTTTTATCTTCCCTCAATATCCTGTGTGTCTCTTTTTCTTCTAACCTTTCCTGAAAATACCATATCACCACTCTTGCTAAAATGGCTTCCCAAAAGTTGGGTGTGCTTAACCGTCTCCATGGGCTCTTTACCCCTGCACAGCTTCTTGCTCTGTACACTGGGACCGTGCGCCCATGTATCAAGTACTGTTCGCATGTGAAGGGAGTTTCCCCCCATACCACACTTTTCAAAAGGGTGGAGTCCAAAGCCTTCCGTCTTATCACCTCACCACCTCTTACTGATTCCCTACAATATATTTCTATGTGTTACAATGTTGCATCTCTCTCACTCTTGTATCGCTATTACAATAATCAGTATTCTTCAGAGATGTCTCGGTGTATACCCCATCCCTTACGGTGAGTGAGTGGCACCCATCTTTAGACATAGCCCCACCCTTATTCTATACAGCTTTCCAACCCAAGACTTAACCCGGGAACTGCGGGGAGACTCTTAAGAGTTCCCCCGGCGGACTGCGGGGAGACTCTTAAGAGTCAGAGAACAAAAAAATTAACTTTTGACATCGAAAAAAAAAAAAAAAAAAAAAATGGCCCCTGGGCCATGCAAAATCTCAGTCCTCTACCTCCCCTCCTTCCCCACTTTCTTCCTCTGCTTCAGTTATCACCTATTTTCCCTGTTATTCCCTTATTCTGAGGTATATTTTCGTGCTAACATTAGAAATCCGGTTGTAGGGTGTGGTCATCACCTATAGCAAGCGAATGCAAGAGAGAGAGAGAGAGTATCGATCGACTGTGTCTCAGTGGCCTTGGGGGAAATTGGCGGAAAGCAGCTTGCCTCACCCATACATTATACAACTCGCGGGCTATATCTCCGATTTTGACCATCCAAACGCTGTTTTCACTCGTTTTATTGTTGTTTCAGGTTAATACCTTTATAATCAACCCATAATAGGTGCATATGGATAAGTATTAATGCTATTAATGGTACAATGAATATTTTAGTGACGGAAACACCTCAAATACATGCGCACAGGGAGAGGTGTCTAATTACCCCCATGCGCACTTCAGAGGTTAACACGTTTCTGTGTCTTTCTTCTACTCAGCAAGTAAGCTCTGGAAATCTCTCCCTCAATCAATTTTTCCATCATCCTATGATTTAGACTGGTGTAAACTTTGTGTTTCCAGGCATTATGACACCAACATTTCTTGAATTTGACTCTCTGTCACTCGTTTGGCTTTGGGGGAGACACTCCGTACAGGCAACTTTGCCATATTTTCTTCTTCATACACACGCACATACCCACACCCACCGACCCCCTCACACACACAGACACGCATATATATATGTTGGTGTAGCCAGGTAATACATTTTCTTTAAGGCAGGCGAGGTTGAAGGAAATACAGGTATCAGCATTAATTATTTTATTATTAAGGCTTTCAATAGCACTAACAGCAATTCTCAGGTGTTCTGGGAGATTGTGCAAAAGGTGAGCAAAATTCATGGTGATCCGACGCGTTTCGATAGACAACTATCATCTTCAGGGAATGGAAGGTAAGTGAATAGGATATAACATAACAGCTTATTTATACATATTAGGAAGATCACAGTAAGGTTTATTGGGTGTTGGCTAGCATATGATTGGCTAGTTGGCGACCAATGAGGCGCGCGCTTTTCCTGCCTCCTGGTTGGCTGGGCGGGTTCATAGATGCTAGATGTTTTCGTAGGGGGTCTGCTGCGCGAGGGGGAGGCTGGGCCCTTGTGAGGGGCGGCGGGCCAGTTGTATCTCGGGTTTCTGGTCCAGTTTGGAGCGTAGGATTGAGGGGCGGCGCGCGTTGGTTAAATGAAGTAGTGGGTGGGACGGAAAGGAGGGTAAGGAGAAATGAGGAGAGAGGGAGTAGGGCAGGGTCGGGGTGGTAAGGGGACTAATGTTAGGGGGTGTTTGAGAGTAACGTTTAGCTGATGGGAGTATTTGGAGGTCGAGAGTTTGATTATTTATGGAAGGATTAAGAGTTTGAATATATAGGGCTTCAAGTATAGCAAGTCTTCTGGGTTCTGTCTCTTTATCAATTACGGAGGTGTTTTTATCTAGGTCAGAGCGAGTAAAGGCTTGGTGGTGGGGACTTTATAGTGGTCTTTGATAGCTCCAGATTGGAGATGGAGGGTGAGACGGCGTGATAAACGATGTTGTGTCATACCAACGTAGGTTTGAGGTCCACAGTCCACATTATTGCAATTATGTTGGTATATCACATGGTCGTCTATTTTCGGAGTCTTGGGAGAGATAGGTCTGTTACGGAGGATGAGGTTGGAGGATTTGGAGGATTTGTAGTAGATGATAAGTTTTATTTTGTGGTCGGGGTTGGTGGGGAGGACGTTTTATGTAATGATTTCTTTCAAGATGGATTCGTCGGTATTGTGATCAGATGACATGTAGTTGCGGTAGAAGATAGTGATGTCGTTGGTTGGGTTGGTAGTAGGGGGGGCTTGGTTGTACCATTTATCAAGGTGTTTTCTTATGGTGTTGGTGACATCTGTATTAGAGTATCCGTTGTTAACGAGTACCTGGGTAAGGCGTTCTAGTTCCTTATGGGTGTCGCTCCACGCGGTGCAATGGGTGAGGGCTCTCCTGATGTAAGCTGTGATGGTGGACAGCAGGTATCGTTGGGGGCATTTACTTTCCCCGTTGAGGCATTGGCCATTGTTCGTGGGTTTGGTGTAGACGGTAGTTTTGAATTCTTGATTATTAAATGAAACAAGGAGGTCGAGGAAGGGAAGCTGTCCATTGGTGGCCTCTTCATAGGTGAAGTTGAGTCCTGAGGCGGCCATAAAGCAATGCTGGAGGTCCCTGAGTTCGTTGAGGTCCTTTACTAGAACGAATATGTCGTCCACATATCTGCAGTAGACCGAGGGGCGGTGGGCATCAAGGAGCTCCTCTTCTATAGTTCCCATGAAAAAATTAGCGAACAGGACCCCCAGGGGGCTACCCATCGCTATCCCGTCTATTTGCTGGTACATGTTTCCACGGGGACAGTGGAAAGGTGCCTCTTTGGTGCAGAGCTCCAACAGCGTCTTCAGTGCCTTCTCCGGTATGTCAAGATTGGGTGTGTCAGGGCAATGGTAAACTTTTTGCAGGATTAAGTTGATGGTCCTGTCCACAGGTACGTTGGTGAATAGGCTCTCCACGTCATCCTCATCATCCTCACAGACCTATCTCTCCCAAGACTCCGAAAATAGACGACCATGTGATATACCAACACAATTGCAATAATGTGGACTGTGGACCTCAAACCTACGTTGGTATGACACAAAATCATTTATCACGCCGTCTCACCCTCCATGTCCAATCTGGAGCTATCAAAGACCACTATAAAGCCCCCCACCACCAAGCCCTTACTCGCTCTGACCTAATAAAAACACCTCAACATCTAGCATCTACGAACCCGCCCAGCCAACCAGGAGGCAGGAAAAGCGCCTGCCTCATTGGTCGCCAACTAGCCAATCATAATTATGCTAGCCAACACCCAATAAACCTTACTGTGATCTTCCTAATATGTATAAATAAGCTGTTATGTTATATCCTATTCACTTACCTTCCATTCCCTGAAGATGATAGTTGTCTATCGAAACGCGTCGGATCACCATGAATTTTGCTCACCTTTTGCACAATCTCCCAGAACACCTGAGAATTGCTGTTCGTGCTATTGAAAGCCTTAATAATAATAATATATATATATATATAAATAAATTTATATACCGTATATATATATATATATATAAATATACCGTATATATATATATATATATATATATATACTGTATAAACTGTATACTGTATATATATATATATATATACCGGTACATACAGTATATATATATATATATATATATATATATATATATACAGTATATATAATATATATATATATATATATATATATATATATATATATATAAAATATGTATATATATATATATATATATATAGATATATATACAGTATATATATATATATATATATATATATATATATATATATACAGTATACTGGATATACCTCTACTCACCATCCCCTACACCTGAGTCCCGTGCAGCCATCCGTTGAGTGAAGGTGTTGGTGGAGTCAGCACTACCAGGGACCAACAACAACAACAACAACAACACCACCACCACCACCACTTCCATCCTAGCACCATCCATACCCGGGCAGCGCAGTGGTCAGGTCAGGTCAGATCAGGGTATTGCTGGAGAGAGAGGAAGCTGTTGATGTGGCTTTGTTGTACGTGTTATTAGTCTGTATATGTTGATGGTGAAGGTATTGTTGGAGAAAGAGGAAGCTGTTGGAGTGGCTTTGTTGTGTGCGTTATTAGTCTTAGGTCAGGTCAGGTGAAGGCATTGCTGCAGAGAGGAAGCTGTTGGAGTGGCTTTGTTTTGCGTGTTATTAGTCTGTATATGGTGATGTTGAAGGTATTGAGGGATAAGCCTTTATAACGGCACCTGTATCTGCTTTTCGAAGTGTTGAGAGGGTAGAAGTGCTGGAGAGAGACAAAGCTGTGGCTTTGTTGTGTCCGTTCTTAGTCAGTTACGACGTTGAGGTGAGGGAGAGACCGAGCGTTCAGTAAGTTTGAGTCAAGCAAGTCAGTAAGATGGTCAGATCAGGTCAGGTGAAGGTATTTAGGGATAAACCTTTACAACGGCACCTCGTAGCTACTTTCTACTGTTCCTATTTTCTGAAGAGTGTAGAGAAGGGATAAGGGGTGTAGGAGAGAGAGGAAGCTGTTGGAGTGGCTTTGTTATGTGTGTTATTAGTCTGTATATGGTGATGGTGAACGTATCGAGGGATAAACCTTTACAACGACACTTCGTAGCTACTTTCTACTTTTCCTCTTTTCTGAAGAGTGTAGAGAGGGAAGAAGGGGTGTTGGAGAGAGAGGAAGCTGTTGGAGTGGCTTTGTTATATGTATTGAGGGATAAGCCTTTACAACGGCACCTCGTAGCTACTTTTCCTATTTTCTGAAGAGTGTAGAGAGGGGAGAAGGGGTGTCGGAGAGAGAGGAAGCTGTTGGAGTGGCTTTGTTATGTGTGCTGGATACGTCGTCGAGGTGTTCCCCGAAGTTGGGCGGGAATCAAGGCCTTTACAATGGCACCTCCCTTTTATCGTGCTCCTTTATCCAACATCTCCCCTCTCTACATTCTTCAGAAAATAGGAAAAGTAGAAAGTAGCTACGAGCTGCCTTTGTAAAGGTTTATCCCTCAATACCTTCACCTGACCACCTGAGAAGTTGAGCGGGAACCAAGGCTATTACAACGTCGCCTCCCTTTAGTCGTGCTCCTTTACTTCTCAGTGATAATAAGCCAAGTTCCTCAGCTCCTCCCCTCTCCTCTCCTTGCCTTAGTTGGTGATAGAGTGAGGTAGTCTCCACTGGTTCTCTCTCCTCATTGGCTCTCCTCCCCTCCAGACAGCGTTACCAAATCAAAACAAAAAACTACCGCTAGATTCGTTCTGGAAAGTCGCTAGAAGGCCGGTAGATCGTAAATAAAGGTCGAACATCGCTAGAATAATGCTACAAAATATTGAATATCCCTCAAAATGGCACACATCTTCAGAAAATCGCTAGAAATAATGTCGCTAGATGTAAACATTTGCCGTTAGACCAAAGTAAATACCTCTAGAACTAGAGAAAAGTAGCTAAATTGGCAACCCTGAACTATAGGTCGTGGCATAAACAAACTGACCTTATTTTGTATACTCCCGCTTCATAAGAGGAGATGAGTCGCGTTTCTGGATCCCCTTCTCCCTCATGTTTAGCCCCATTAGTTTTCAGATTTTCAGATGTTTGCCCATTAGTTTGTCGATATTAAGATCTTCAGCCCTAATTAATTTTCAATATTAAGAACTTTCGTGCTATTTAGGTGTCGATTTTTTTCCTGGCGAACGATAGTGAACCTGTGATTTTTGAAAAATCGGCCTTCGGCCGGGATATTTTTCTACCAAAAAATTTACAAATTAATCTAGAAGGGTGATCTAATGGATGTTTTTTAAGTTTAATGGAGGTCTAGGGGGGACACTTGATATACAGGAATCCATCCATCCATCCTTATACTCAGGCCCAATCCCCACTTTTCCTTTCTTTTTCTTCTTTTTCTGGGGGTGGCCGACTCAAGACAGAGCCAGAATAGGGACAACACAAAAGAAAACAAAGAACGCACAGGAATAAATGAAGTAATACATAAATTAATAGGCCAAAAAAACGGCCCATCTCCCCTTAATCTTTTAACTTGCGCAGGGCTGGAAGTGGGAGTTACATGGATACTTTTCCGTTACTTTTCTTGGCATAAACAAATTGACCTTATATTTCTTCTTCTTAACCTTTTATTTGACCCTAACTTGTTGTCGGAACCTCAATTATTAAACACTTCTATACCGGGGATTTTTGGCCCTGTCACTCTTGCAACTCTGGGGGAGGCACTCGTCACAGGCAGTTTTGCCTTTTGTCTCCCTCGTCCACATAAACAAAAAAATATATATATATGTATATACCGGTATATATATATATATATATATATATATATATATATATATATAGTATATAATATATAGTACATATATATATATATATATATATATATATATATATATATATATATATATATATACAGGGTGTCCCAGGAGGAAAGGGCATAACTTTGGGAAATGATAAAACAAGGTATTCTAAGCATAAAATGTTCTATAACAAAAAGTCCAAATCTCAACCATTAAAAAGATATTGACGGTTTAAGGGGACCGACCGGTTAATTACCCAACTTCCAGGTCTTACTATATATTTAAATGAAATTTGGCACAGGTGTATACGACCATAAAACTAGATCAAATAAATTTTTATTTTATTTTATTTTTTATTTTTTCTTGCAATTTAGGTAAAAAAAGTTTGAAAATCATAGTACTGCAGAAAATGATAAACTCCTACAAAAATCCCCATAGCACATGTTTTATGTGATCAAACAACTCACAAAAGGTGTATCTATAGTTTCTATAAAACACATTTTATATATTTTGTGTATTTGTTCGATTTAGGTGATGACGGATTCAGGCGAATATATTTATAGAAAATTACAACTTTGACGACATATTGTGAACAAATTTAAATTATTAGAGTAAATTTGGTTTATAGACCTTTTAGTGTTTTTAATTACCTTTCCAATGGTATATACACCATTCCTATAGGTCCAATAATAACTGTAAAATAACATCCGATAGTGCGGTAATATAGGTTCTGAGAAAAACAGGTGAAAGTCTAAGGTCATTAGGTGAACATTTTTACTTTTGTTTTTTAGATTTACAATATTTTATGCGGGAACATGGCAAAGTAGAAGATAAAGCGTATGGTAGGTTGTAGAGTAGCTAACGCTCTATCGATTTATATAGGTATGCTCCTCGTACGACCAGTAGTTACTGAGCATGTTAATTTCAAAGTTCGCTATATAACGTTTTTAGAATTACAGGAAAAGTTTGGAAAACATAAAAAAAATACTATTTCCAATGGGTTTTCACTAATAACATTTCACTGGCTTATGAAGGGATGTTGACTCTTGTTGAGTAAACACCTATTGGTGTTTTCAGGATTTCGAGTTTTTTAAGCCTAAACTAACCGGTCGGTCCCCTTAATATAGTGTCCTCCCCTGCATCACTGTAATGGACTCTCCCATGTCAAATAGTTTCTAACTGGTCCAAAGTGAGCTTTGCAACTTACAGAATTATAATATCTTTATAATAACATGGTAACATTATTGTAGAAAGGTGGAGGTGTGGTAGGCACTATAACAGCTTGGCCAGCCTTATGGGGAAATACTGAAAAAAATACCATTTTCAACATGCAATATCTCAATACTGGTTAAAATTTGGAATACTTCTTATAGAATATTTTAGGTTTAGAATACATTTTTCCATCATTACCCAAAGTTATGCCCTATCCTCCTGGGACACCCTGTACATATATATATATATATATATATACTGTATAATAATATATAATTATATACATACATATATATATATATATATATATATATATATATATATATATATATATATATATATATATATATATATATAAAAAGTGTATACATATAGGGTTAAGGGGAGATGGTTGATTTTTCTGGTCCCCCTTCTCCCTCATGAATAGCCCCATCTGTTTTCAGATTTTAAGATGCTCGGCACATTATTTTGGGGATTTTAAGACTTTTGCCCAATTTCTTACTCAATAGGAAAAAACGACACCTAAATGACACTAAAATTCTTAATATTGACAAAGAAAAGGGAAGAAAAATAATAAAATCTCCAATCTAATGGACCGAACGTCATAAAATCAGAAAACTAATGGGGCTAAACATGAGGGAGAAGGGGGGCCAGACAAACGACCCACTCCCCTTCAGCTCGATCACACCATTTTACCTTTGATTTTTGGCTAAAATGAGACAATTTTATTCAGCTTAACCCTTAATTAGCGGCTCACCACATAAGTCGAGTTAAATAAAGCTGGACTATGTGGCGGCGCTCGACATAACTCGAGTGGCAATTTCAGCACGTAATGTTGCTGAGAGAGAGAGACAAGTGGTGGCAGGAGAGTAGCGAGCGTATGACTGCTCCAGACCACCGCGGCGAACATACTGACACGAATCCCAGCTCCCTCCTCCCTCTCTCACTCGCTATATAAGGAATTGTATCGGGAAAGTGGCTAATTACATGCTTTTTGCACTCGCGTTGCACGGTTATTGCAAGAAAACTAGCCATCATAAAAGGATCGTTATGGTGTCATTCGAAAGCTCTGTTTATGCCCTTTCAGGGATAGGTACTTGTTTTACGTTCTGGGTCTTATTTAGGCATGAAAATGATCACGTAAACAGCCCTATTTTGGCTAAAAACACCCCGCTGGGCGGTACATAGGCCGGCATAGGCGGCATAGGCCGCTCGTAAGGTGTTAAGAAGGACCAGTTTCTTCTAGAGGCTATATTGAGATCGTACTTAACCCGGCAAGTGTTGAAACACTAATAAGAGTTTTACCGCTGCGCTGCGGAACCCCTTATATAATCCTGTTTTTTTAACGCATACCAAAACCGCGGGTTTACAGCCAGGCGGCTACAAATTGGTGCGGGTGTAGTACGACTTGGCACCTCTCGATACCACCACCCCACACGCTCTGCCCACACACAGGCAAGCGGTACACACACACGCACGTACACACGCATTGGAGCCTACACCACCCTCACACTCTCGCCCTGATGACACAACCAGCCCTCCTTCTGGTGGTGCCAGCGGCCGTGGAAGGCAGAGAGTAGCTGCCAAATACCCTAGCTACCATTACTACGGCACAAGTATGTCCGAGGACGAGGAACCTGCACGTAAAGCACGTAAAACACGTGCAAGCAAGGGCAGTGGACAGAGTCATTGACTTTCTGGGACACTGCCAACACCACCCAGGCAACTTCTACCACCACTACCACCACCACTACCACCACCACTGCCACCACTACCACTGACGCAGGAGGCCGCCCTTGGTCTGCAGGACCTGCGGGGGCCACTGGGAAGACAGGGAAGGGCATGGATAAAAAAACTTTTACCTCTGCCACTACCACAGTATCACCACCACCAGCCGCCCCTGCCGCCTCTGCCCTTGCCACCCCTGCCGGCCCTTCTGCCCATGCCACTGCCCCTGCCCCTGCCAAAGGGAAGAAAGGGACGAAGGGCAAGGCGACAAAGGCGACAGGGACCACCATAATATTGCCATCTAGGACCTCTGCTGGCCCTGCCGACGCTGCCCCTGGCCCTGCCAAAGGGAAGCAAGGAACGAAGGGCAAGGCGACAACGGCGACAGGTACAACAATAATTGCACATACAGCTGGCTGACCTTGGCTTGCCAGCGACTCAGACACAACTTCCCTCCCTCCCTCCCTCCCACGGTCCACCCACCCACCCACCAACCACACCTCTCCCATAACCTCCGTTCCCGCCTGTAAATTATAATATAAAGTACACGTACTTTATATAGCACGAGAGTGCTGAAAATAAGATATATATAAGTGATATTTCAGCCAGCACACACTGTACTCTTCATACCTTCCCGTCTAAACTCTCTACCTGTGTTCCCGCCTCTAAACTCATTTCTGAATTTGCTTATATGTCGCATATTTGGTCTATATGCGGCATATTCCTTGGTATATGGGTGGCCTACATACGTACACATATGTACACATACTCTACATAGCACAACAGTGCTCAAACTAGGATAAATACGCGGAATTAGGCCCTAACCCACCCTCCCCTCCCTCTCCTCCTACCCCCTGGGCGCGTGAATATTCACCCGGGAAATCTTGCCGCACGATGACAATCTGGCCGCGCAATGCCATTCGCTCCACTTTTTTCAACTAAGGACTGCCCCCCCCCCCCAGAAATTTGTTGTGGGGTCAAATATATATGGCTCGATGCGCGCGAACATTCCCTACACGTTGATGTTGTTACAACCCTGAAGTTATGAGGAGTTTTAATTAGGCCTGGTAAGCACTACGGGTATGGTAACTCCCAAATTGTCACACTAGACTGAATAGATTAGAAGTGAATTCAGTGAGGAGAGTAATAGTCTGTTTAACAGACTTATGCCAAGACTCAGTAGTCTATTTTAGAGATGGTAGTTATAGTTTATATAGCAGTTTATTTATTTAAGTTATTATATCATAAGCCACTTTGATCTTATAAACTTGACCACACCACTAACCCCTTTGTACCAAACTAATGCACATAATATGATGGTTAAGAAAAATAAAGATAATTTTAATATATATATATATATTATAATTAATTATAAAAGAAAGGAGTCTATATTATATAAAGAATTGCAAGTAACTAGATTAAAAGGAAAATAATATATTTATATGAATATTAATATATAAATTATAATAATTTATCTCTATGAACAAACAAACAAAAATAAAGGAAAAAAGAAAAGAACCTTATATACTAATGTAAACTAATGACACACGTAATAATAGGAATCAGGCTATGACAGACAAGACACTACTCCCTGGTTATCAGCACAGCTAGCAGTATTTAGTAGCACACAATACAGGATAACACCTTCACACAAATCTCCAGGAGCCGATATATCCAAGACGCTGGTTGAGTATATACTGATTTCATATGAATTCAAGATGAATTACAACACCCTCCGTCACAGCCTGAACCCCTTATACACGTACAGAAAGGTAACTAGAAAACAGAAGATTGGCAAGTACAGCGCCATCTATTATTAAGAACATTAAATAATATACAAAATGAATCAATTGACGCACTCAACTGAGACGTCATAGTCGACCCTGGCTGGCACAACAAAACAACTGAGTGCCGAGTCGAAAGGGGTCGAGCACAGCAGAAACTCTCGAAGCTTCACAGTGGCGAGGGATGTGACACCTCTCCCTGGAAGACCTCCGAACAGGGAGAGGAGGGCGAAGAAGCACAAGAAGCCGACTGAAAGGAGGGTGGTAGATCCCTTGACAGTGTGTCAGCGATCCGATTGTCAACTCCTCGTATGTGACGCACAACCAGCTGGTACTCCTAAAGCTGTAGAGCCCATCTTAAAATCCGTTGATTGTTGTTCTTCATACGGTCAATGAAAGTAAGAGGGTTATGATCCGTATACACGTCAATGTGAGGCGAATGCTGAGGAAGGTAACAATCAAATTTCTTAATTGCCAGGACCAGAGCCAAAGCCTCCTTCTCCACAGTAGAGTACCCTCGCTGATGTCTTTTCAACTTTGTGGAGAAATAAGAGACTGGGTGGAGGATATCTTCATGGTACTGTAGGAGGACGGCTCCAACACCCTCACCACTGGCGTCTACCTTCAGTTGATACGGTTTGGCAGGATCAGGGGCACGGAGCACTGGGTAGGTGGACAGCAGAGTCTTCAGGTGGTGGAAGGCTGCCATACACGCGGGGGACCACACAAACGCCACCTTCGTGCTGGTTAGGTCGGTGAGAGGGGCGGCAATAGTGGCAAAGTTGCTGCAGAATCTCCGGTAAAAGCCACACATACCCAGGAACCTCATCAGAGACTTGCGGTCCTTAGGCTGGGGATAGTCCAAGATGCTCTCGATGTTGGCGGACTTCGGGCGCGCCATGCCTTGGCCCACCACATGGCCGAGATAAGTGACCGTGGCCCGGCCAAAACAGGATTTCGCAAGGTTGATGGTGAGGCCAGCCTGGGAGAGACGAGAGAGCAGCATCTCCAGCCGTACCAGATGCTCAGGCCACGTTTCTGCAATTACAACAATGTCATCCAAGTAGCAGTCTACGCCAACTAAACCAAGAATAGTATGGGACATGATTCGTTGGAAAGTGGCGGGAGCATTGATCATTCCGAATGGCATTACTTTATATTGATGGAGACCAAAAGGGGTGGTGAATGCTGAAGTGATTTGAGCCCTGTCTGACATACCTATCTGATAATAACCTTTCTGAAGGTCAATAGTAGAAACAAATTTAGCCCTACCCACCTTATCAACTAAATCATCAATACGAGGCAGAGGGAAAGCATCAGGTACAGTGACCTTATTGAGCTTACGGTAATATGTGCAAAGTCTACTGCTACCATCAGATTTAGGGACTAACAGACTGGGTGAAGCCCAAGGAGAGCAACTCTCTTCTATCAGGTCATTCTCCAACATAAAGTCAATTTCTTTCTTCATGATCAACTGCTTCTGGGGGTTTAGCCTATATGGTTGTTGCTTAATAGGTTTAACCCTATCAGATGTTAGAATGACATCATGCTGTTGTGAGTTATAAAACCCTGGGACATCTGAAGTAATTGAGGGATACTTTAGGAGTAACAATTTAAGATCTGCCTTCTGAGATGATGTAGTGCCAGGGAGGTAATCATCTATATGGCGCAAGACCTGACTGTTTTTAGGATTTCCTATAGGTGATGGAATGTCAGTACCCTCAATTATATCAGGTCTACCAGGATGTACATTTTCAGAATTGGTTACAAGACAGGGTTTAACCTGTTGTGAATCATCCTCTAAAGACCTTTCATAATATGGTTTGATTTGATTGATGTGAACTAGTTGTTGAGCTCTCCGTCTATCTGGAGTTTGAATAACATAGTTGAGTGGTGTCAATTTCTGAGAGACTATATAAGGACCAGAGTACTTACTTTTCAAGGCCTGACCTGGAATGGGTAGAAACAACAGAACCCTGTCACCTGTAGAGAATACACGAGGTTTAGTTTTAGAATCATAAATGTACTTCATTTTTGACTGACTACGTTCAAGATTTTCCAAAGCTAGAGCACGCATAGAAGATAGTTTCAGCTTCAAAGAATTTATGTACTCAGAAACTGTGTGTAGAGGGTGATCAGAAACAGTCTTAAACCAAACATCTTTAAGTACTTTAAGAGGGCCCCTAATTTGGCGACCATACAAGAGCTCGAAGGGTGAGTGGCCTAGTGATTCTTGTGGGCATTTTCTTATGGCAAACAGGAGAAAGTCTATGTTTTCATCCCAGTCCTTCTCAGTTTCAATGCAATATTTTTTAATAAGTGACTTAAAGCTCTGGTGAAATCTTTCAAGGCAACCCTGGGACTGTGGATGGTAGGCTGTGGCAAAATGGTGGTGAATATTCAACTCTTTCATGACTTCTGACATCATCTTACTTGTAAAATTTGTACCTTGATCAGTTTGAATGTCTTTAGGAATACCCACCCTACTAAAGAGGTGCAGTAAGTGTTTTACCACTTGTCCAGCCTTTATGTCCTTCAGAGGGTAAGCCTCAGGGTACCTAGTAGAAGTGTCCATGACAGTAAGGAGATACTGATTAACTTTCTTAGTCCTGGGAAGAGGTCCAACACAATCTATAACAATGCGCTCAAACGGCTCAGTAGTGACAGGAATTGGCTTAAGAGGAGCAGGGGGAATGACTTCATTAGGCTTACCTGCGATTTGGCATGTATGACAGGTCTTAACATACTGGGCAAAGTCATTCTTGACTCCTGGCCAGTAAAAATGAGCAAGTACCTTTTTATATGTATTTTGTTGTCCCAAATGTCCCGCTAAACCGTCATGAGCCAATTCCATAACAGAACTGCGAATAGAAGTGGGAATGACTACTTGATGAACAGTGGACCAGGTATCAGCATCAGCCTTATCTGGAGGATGGAAACTTCTCATAAGAACACTTTCATGATAGTAAAAACATGGGTTTTTTCCTGCAGTGTCTGCAGTGTCTGCTACATGTCTGATTTTAACTAGTGTAGGATCTATCTCTTGAGCCTGAATCAGATTATCCTTGCTCAGATTCTGATATAATAAGTTATCACAAGGTGATGGCAATGCTAGGTTTGGGCAAGGAGCAGTAACAGTTTGTGAGCGGGTAACTGCACATACGGGGAAGACATGAGGATGTTTTTGATCGAGTGGCTCAGTGGGACTCCTCTCCATGAGTTTGTTTGACAGGACCAATTCTGGAATCAGACCGTTCCCTGCCAAATCATTCCCCAGAAGAAAAGTCACACCAGCAACAGGGATCTTATCACGAATGGCTACTTTTACCTCTCCTTTGAGTAATCCACTGTCTAGCACCACTTTAGCAATAGGTGCTCCTTTGCCTGCATCTAGAGATAGTAGTTTAATTTTTTTCCCAGTGAATGTGTTTTCTACTGATGGTAAAGCTTTCTTGCACAATATACTCTGAGCTGACCCTGTATCCCTAAGAATGGTAACTGGATATTGGGGAAAACCCTTACCCGTAGAGATAGTACCTGATACCTTGAATGCAGAGAATACATCTTTAGGAGAATTAGTAGCAACACATGTGATAGGTCTCTCATTAGATGTACCTGGGTTTTTTTGTGTAGGATTAGTCTTAGATGTTGTGAGAGTAAGTTTATATGCAGATGAGGACTTACACTTAGGGTGTTGACAATTCAAGATATCATGACCTGACTGCTTACAATAGGTACAGAAATCAGTAGTGCTATTCATTTTCCTATTGAACTTAGGAGATCTCTGTTGTCCACCAGCCACATTCACAGGGTTATAGTTAGAGGATGATTTTACATTAAGGGTCCTGGATTTATCTTTGCAATGGAGATTCCTGTGGATAAGTGCATACGCATCCGCCAGCTGTGCTGCTTTGATCAAGTCGGTCTCTCCCTTCTCTTCTAGGTAAACTAACAAACTAAATGGTAACTTCCTCTTCCATTCCTCCAAAACAACACAATTAACTAGCTTAGCATATGTAGTGATATCAGAGGTGTCTAGCCACTTCTTACACAGGCGGAACTTCTCCCTAGCAAACTCCAAGAAGGTGTGTTTTTCAGGTTTAGCATAGTTACGAAACTTTTTACGATAACTATCAGGGGTGACTGCATAGGCATGAAGTATGGCCTTCTTAACAAACTCTTAATCATCAAAGGTTTCCAGATTCGAAAAAACAGTGGAAGCCCTACCCACCAACTTAGGTTGTAGTAACCAAGGCCATTCCTGCTTCTCCCACTGAAGATGCTGGGCCGTCTTCTCGAAGGTGACGAAAAAAGCATCAGGATCGTCCTCTTGAAAAGTTGGTAGTAGTGGGATGTTCTTAGCCAAGTTAAGAGTCGTCGGCTTCTGGTGAGAGATACTTTGTTGATGAAGTTTGGCTTGTTCAAGTTCCAGTTTGGCTCGTTCAAGTTCCCGGTCCTTCTCTCTTTCTTCAAGTTTGGCTCGTTCAAGATCCAGTTTGGCTCGTTCAAGTTCCTGGGTCTTCTCAAGTTTGATTTGTTCAAATTCATATTCATATTGAAGTTTGAGTTTTTCTAAGGCAAGTCTCTCTTCAAGATAGTGTGCTGGAGGTGGTGGAATAACTTTTTCCGCTTGGCTATCATCAGAGTGAGACTGGGGAGACAACTGCGTCGGCGTAGAAGTCATGGGTGTGAATTCATCTATAGCTTCTAGAGGTAAATGTTGTCTCCTAACCAAGTCTTCTACGACAAGGTTTTTTATTTGTTCTTTGGTGTGGGAACTTTCAAAAGGAATGTCAAAGGTGATTGCCATATACTTCCACTGGTCTTTCGAAATCACTCGATCCCTGAGAAGACTAATGGAAGGCTCATTACAAAAGTGTTTTAAGTTAAAAGGTTCCGTCATGTCTAAGCGTAACTACAGAATACTCGGAAGAGAAAATTACCCTTTAATCTGTTCCAAGGTTGGGATAGTCACGAGATAACAGGTGGGGAATGACTCTCGTTCCGCTGGGAATCAAGAGAAGAGTTGACATGCATAGGTGAGATTATAGATATCTAGGAGAATTATGATCTGCCTAGTATAGACGTGTACATCATGATACAGGTAGAGGGACATTTAAATATCAATCTAGTTTTTATTTTAATGTGAACTCCCTATTAAACTAAGTTAATTGAGGGCAGAAAGAAACCCAAGACAAAGCTACTGTTACTTTATCAAAGGAGACCTGTTCAGCAGTGATACACGGACACACGATTCTATAGAGCGAGGATAATAAGTAGGAGAGACTATGGCTCATCAATACTACTAAGATTAGGAATTATAGTAATCGTGTATGGTCTAACCTATAGTTATATTGTTCTATGGTTGACATATGATGAAGTCAGTCCTACTCTGAAATAAATTATTTAAGGGTGACTCAGGGGATGACCAGTGATGATTTGTAATCTATCACGAGATACTCTAGGATATACTTGGTACCGTCTGCCAAAGGTGATACAAGTATGAAGGAGTATGAGGAATGAGATGAGCGCCTGAACACATCCTAGTATTATGTATCAATATTCCCTGTAATTGTGAGGGAGAGCTACTTTTGTAATCTTACCTTGTTGTACAAACCAAATTATAGATAGGAATGAATGTTTAAACAACATAAGCAAGAAAACAAGAGATCTAATAGTCAAGATTCCTTTACGACGTGGTATAAAATATAAATTAAATTACAAATATATGATCAGTAAGGTAACGGAAGTCAGCAATGGAAGTCAAGTAAAATGGCAAAAAAACAAATCCCAGACAGGCCCCCATTTGTTACAACCCGGAAGTTATGAGGAGTTTTAAATAGGCCTGGTAAGCACTACCGGTATGGTAACGCCCAAATTGTCACACTAGACTGAATAGATTAGAAGTGAATTCAGTGAAGAGAGTAATAGTCTGTTTAACAGACTTATGCCAAGACTCAGTAGTCTATTTTAGAGATGGTAGTTATAGTTTATATAGCAGTTTATTTATGTAAGTTATTATATCATAAGCCACTTTGATCTTATAAACTTGACCACACCACTAACTACCAAACTAATGCACATAATATGATGGTTAAGAAAAATAAAGATAATTTTAACATATATATATATTATAATTAATTATAAAAGAAAGGAGTCTATATTATATAAAGAATTGCAAGTAACTAGATTAAAAGGAAAATAATATATTTATATGAATATTAATATATAAATTATAATAATTTATCTCTATGAACAAACAAACAAAAATAAAGGAAAACAGAAAAGAACCTTATATACTAATGTAAACTAATGACACACGTAATAATAGGAATCAGGCTATGACAGACAAGACACTACTCCCTGGTTATCAGCACAGCTAGCAGTATTTAGTAGCACACAATACAGGATAACACCTCCACACAAATCTCCAGGAGCCGATATATCCAAGACGCTGGTTGAGTATATACTGATTTCATATGAATTCAAGATGAATTACAACACCCTCCGTCACAGCCTGAACCCCTTATACACGTACAGAAAGGTAACTAGAAAACAGAAGATTGGCAAGTACAGCGCCATCTATTATTAAGAACATTAAATAATATACAAAATGAATCAATTGACGCACTCAACTGAGACGTCATAGTCGACCCTGGCTGGCACAACAAAACAACTGAGTGCCGAGTCGAAAGGGGTCGAGCACAGCAGAAACTCTCGAAGCTTCACAGTGGCGAGGGATGTGACAATGTACTTTTCATCGTTATTTGCAAGGGTCGCCCAAATCGTCATACCTCCGCACAGGGATGCCTGTATACTATAGGGGCTGCGCAGCGGAGAGGTTAAGGAGACACTGACTGCTTTTTTGACCTATAAATTCATTCATTCATAAATTCTTAGTTTCCTCGCTAGACATCCCTCAAACTTAGAAAAACATCCCCACAAGATAAATTTGTAAATTTTTCGGTAGAAAAATTTCCCAGCCGAAGGCCGGTTCCTCTTACAATTACAGGCTCGCTATCGCTCGCCAGGAAAAAAATCTACAGCTAAATGGCAGGATAGGTGTTAAAATTTATAACGAAATGGGACGAGAGGTCTTAAAATCGCCCAATAAATGGGCCGAACGTCTAAAAATCGAACAAATACTGGGATTAAACACGAGGGAGAAAGGGGACCAGAAAAACTACCGTCTCCCCTTAAGCCGGTATCACACGAGAGCGTTTAAAGTCAACATTCGACGATCAACATTTTTCTGGCAACATTTCTTGACTATTTTGAACTGGTATCGGAAACTAGACTGTTGGTGGGTGAATTTAGGCAACCGAAATATAGTAAATGTTGACCTCATAAGCTGCCAGACCAGTGTTGAGGGTAAATGTTGAGGGAAAAAGCGCTCGTTATGTGATACCGGCATAAATGTACCCTTTTGAGTCCTAGAGGTAGATTATCCCATACAGTACCAGTGTCCTCCTCTTCACTGTATTATCCCATACAGTACCAGTGTCCTCCTCTTCACTGTATTATCCCATACAGTACCAGTGTCCTCCTCTTCACTGTATTATCCCATACAGTACCAGTGTCCTCCTCTTCACTGTATTATCCCATACAGTACCAGTGTCCTCCTCTTCACTGTATTATCCCATACAGTACCAGTGTCCTCTTCACTGTATTATCCCATACAGTACCAGTGTCCTCCTCTTCACTGTATTATCCCATACAGTACCAGTGTCCTCCTCTTCACTGCATTATCCCATACAGTACCAGTGTCCTCCTCTTCACTGTATTATCCCATACAGTACCAGTGTCCTCCTCTTCACTGTATTATCCCATACAGTACCAGTGTCCTCCTCTTCACTGTATTATCCCATACAGTACCAGTGTCCTCCTCTTCACTGTATTATCCCATACAGTACCAGAGTCCTCCTCTTCACTGTATTATCCCATACAGTACCAGTGTCCTCCTCTTCACTGTATTATCCCATACAGTACCAGTGTCCTCCTCTTCACTGCATTATCCCATTCAGTACCAGTGTCCTCCTCTTCACTGTATTATCCCATACAGTACCAGTGTCCTCCTCTTCACTGTATTATCCCATACAGTACCAGTGTCCTCCTCTTCACTGTATTATCCCATACAGTACCAGTGTCCTCCTCTTCACTGTATTATCCCATACAGTACCAGTGTCCTCCTCTTCACTGTATTATCCCATACAGTACCAGTGTCCTCCTCTTCACTGTATTATCCCATACAGTACCAGTGTCCTCCTCTTCACTGTATTATCCCATACAGTACCAGTGTCCTCCTCTTCACTGTATTATCCCATACAGTACCAGTGTCCTCCTCTTCACTGTATTATCCCATACAGTACCAGTGTCCTCCTCTTCACTGTATTATCCCATACAGTACCAGTGTCCTCCTCTTCACTGTATTATCCCATACAGTACCAGTGTCCTCCTCTTCACTGTATTATCCCATACAGTACCAGTGTCCTCCTCTTCACTGTATTATCCCATACAGTACCAGTGTCCTCCTCTTCACTGTATTATCCCATACAGTACCAGTGTCCTCCTCTTCACTGTATTATCCCATACAGTACCAGTGTCCTCCTCTTCACTGTATTATCCCATACAGTACCAGTGTCCTCCTCTTTTCTGTATTATCCCATACAGTACCAGTGTCCTCCTCTTCACTGTATTATCCCATACAGTACCAGTGTCCTTCTCTTCACTGTATTATCCCATACAGTACCAGTGTCCTCCTCTTCACTGTATTATCCCATACAGTACCAGTGTCCTCCTCTTCATGATATTATCCCATACAGTACCAGTGTCCTCCTCTTCACTGTATTATCCCATACAGTGCCAGTGTCCTCCTCTTCACGATATTATCCCATACAGTACCAGTGTCCTCCTCTTCACTGTATTATCCCATACAGTACCAGTGTCCTCCTCTTCACTGTATTATCCCATACAGTACCAGTGTCCTCCTCTTCACTGTATTATCCCATACAGTACCAGTGTCCTCCTCTTCACTGTATTATCCCATACAGTACCAGTGTCCTCCTCTTCACTGTATTATCCCATACAGTACCAGTGTCCTCCTCTTCACTGTATTATCCCATACAGTACCAGTGTCCTCCTCTTCACTGTATTATCCCATACAGTACCAGTGTCCTCCTCTTCACTGTATTATCCCATACAGTACCAGTGTCCTCCTCTTCACTGTATTATCCCATACAGTACCAGTGTCCTCCTCTTCACTGTATTATCCCATACAGTACCAGTGTCCTCCTCTTCACTGTATTATCCCATACAGTACCAGTGTCCTCCTCTTCACTGTATTATCCCATACAGTACCAGTGTCCTCCTCTTCACTGTATTATCCCATACAGTACCAGTGTCCTCCTCTTCACTGTATTATCCCATACAGTACCAGTGTCCTCCTCTTCACTGTATTATCCCATACAGTACCAGTGTCCTCCTCTTCACTGTATTATCCCATACAGTACCAGTGTCCTCCTCTTCACTGTATTATCCCATACAGTACCAGTGTCCTCCTCTTCATGATATTATCCCATACAGTACCAGTGTCCTCCTCTTCACTGTATTATCCCATACAGTACCAGTGTCCTCCTCTTCACGATATTATCCCATACAGTACCAGTGTCCTCCTCTTCACTGTATTATCCCATACAGTACCAGTGTCCTCCTCTTCACTGTATTATCCCATACAGTACCAGTGTCCTCCTCTTCACTGTATTATCCCATACAGTACCAGTGTCCTCCTCTTCACTGTATTATCCCATACAGTACCAGTGTCCTCCTCTTCACTGTATTATCCCATACAGTACCAGTGTCCTCCTCTTCACTGTATTATCCCATACAGTACCAGTGTCCTCCTCTTCACTGTATTATCCCATACAGTACCAGTGTCCTCCTCTTCACTGTATTATCCCATACAGTACCAGTGTCCTCCTCTGCACTGTATTATCCCATACAGTACCAGTGTCCTCCTCTTCACTGTATTATCCCATACAGTACCAGTGTCCTCCTCTTCACTGTATTATCCCATACAGTACCAGTGTCCTCCTCTTCACTGTATTATCCCATACAGTACCAGTGTCCTCCTCTTCACTGTATTATCCCATACAGTACCAGTGTCCTCCTCTTCACTGTATTATCCCATACAGTACCAGTGTCCTCCTCTGCACTGTATTATCCCATACAGTACCAGTGTCCTCCTCTTCATGATATTATCCCATACAGTACCAGTGTCCTCCTCTTCACTGTATTATCCCATACAGTACCAGTGTCCTCCTCTTCACGATAGTATCCCATACAGTACCAGTGTCCTCCTCTTCACTGTATTATCCCATACAGTACCAGTGTCCTCCTCTTCACTGTATTATCCCATACAGTACCAGTGTCCTCCTCTTCACTGTATTATCCCATACAGTACAGTGTCCTCCTCTTCACTGTATTATCCCATACAGTACCAGTGTCCTCCTCTTCACTGTATTATCCCATACAGTACCAGTGTCCTCCTCTTCACTGTATTATCCCATACAGTACCAGTGTCCTCCTCTTCATGATATTATCCCATACAGTACCAGTGTCCTCCTCTTCACTGTATTATCCCATACAGTACCAGTGTCCTCCTCTTCACGATATTATCCCATACAGTACCAGTGTCCTCCTCTTCACTGTATTATCCCATACAGTACCAGTGTCCTCCTCTTCACTGTATTATCCCATACAGTACCAGTGTCCTCCTCTTCACTGTATTATCCCATACAGTACCAGTGTCCTCCTCTTCACTGTATTATCCCATACAGTACCAGTGTCCTCCTCTTCACTGTATTATCCCATACAGTACCAGTGTCCTCCTCTTCACTGTATTATCCCATACAGTACCAGTGTCCTCCTCTTCACTGTATTATCCCATACAGTACCAGTGTCCTCCTCTTCACTGTATTATCCCATACAGTACCAGTGTCCTCCTCTTCACTGTATTATCCCATACAGTACCAGTGTCCTCCTCTTCACTGTATTATCCCATACAGTACCAGTGTCCTCCTCTTCACTGTATTATCCCATACAGTACCAGTGTCCTCCTCTTCACTGTATTATCCCATACAGTACCAGTGTCCTCCTCTTCACTGTATTATCCCATACAGTACCAGTTTCCTCCTCTTCACTGTATTATCCCATACAGTACCAGTGTCCTCCTCTTCACTGTATTATCCCATACAGTACCAGTGTCCTCCTCTTCACTGTATTATCCCATACAGTACCAGTGTCCTCCTCTTCACTGTATTATCCCATACAGTACCAGTGTCCTCCTCTTCACTGTATTATCCCATACAGTACCAGTGTCCTCCTCTTCACTGTATTATCCCATACAGTACCAGTGTCCTCCTCTTCACTGTATTATCCCATACAGTACCAGTGTCCTCCTCTTCACTGTATTATCCCATACAGTACCAGTGTCCTCCTCTTCACTGTATTATCCCATACAGTACCAGTGTCCTCCTCTTCACTGTATTATCCCATACAGTACCAGTGTCCTCCTCTTCACTGTATTATCCCATACAGTACCAGTGTCCTCCTCTGCACTGTATTATCCCATACAGTACCAGTGTCCTCCTCTTCACTGTATTATCCCATACAGTACCAGTGTCCTCCTCTTCACTGTATTATCCCATACAGTACCAGTGTCCTCCTCTGCACTGTATTATCCCATACAGTACCAGTGTCCTCCTCTTCACTGTATTATCCCATACAGTACCAGTGTCCTCCTCTGCACTGTATTATCCCATACAGTACCAGTGTCCTCCTCTTCACTGTATTATCCCATACAGTACCAGTGTCCTCCTCTTCACTGTATTATCCCATACAGTACCAGTGTCCTCCTCTTCACTGTATTATCCCATACAGTACCAGTGTCCTCCTCTTCACTGTATTATCCCATACAGTACCAGTGTCCTCCTCTTCACTGTATTATCCCATACAGTACCAGTGTCCTCCTCTTCACTGTATTATCCCATACAGTACCAGTGTCCTCCTCTTCACTGTATTATCCCATACAGTACCAGTGTCCTCCTCTTCACTGTATTATCCCATACAGTACCAGTGTCCTCCTCTTCACTGTATTATCCCATACAGTACCAGTGTCCTCCTCTTCACTGTATTATCCCATACAGTACCAGTGTCCCTCTTCACTGTATTATCCCATACAGTACCAGTGTCCCTCCTCTTCACTGTATTATCCCATACAGTACCAGTGTCCTCCTCTTCACTGTGTTATCCCATACAGTACCAGTGTCCTCCTCTTCACTGTATTATCCCATACAGTACCAGTGTCCTCCTCTTCACTGTATTATCCCATACAGTACCAGTGTCCTCCTCTTCACTGTATTATCCCATACAGTACCAGTGTCCTCCTCTTCACTGTATTATCCCATACAGTACCAGTGTCCTCCTCTTCACTGTATTATCCCATACAGTACCAGTGTCCTCCTCTTCACTGTATTATCCCATACAGTACCAGTGTCCTCCTCTTCACTGTATTATCCCATACAGTACCAGTGTCCTCCTCTTCACTGTATTATCCCATACAGTACCAGTGTCCTCCTCTTCACTGTATTATCCCATACAGTACCAGTGTCCTCCTCTTCACTGTATTATCCCATACAGTACCAGTGTCCTCCTCTTCACTGTATTATCCCATACAGTACCAGTGTCCTCCTCTTCACTGTATTATCCCATACAGTACCAGTGTCCTCCTCTTCACTGTATTATCCCATACAGTACCAGTGTCCTCCTCTTCACTGTATTATCCCATACAGTACCAGTGTCCTCCTCTTCACTGTATTATCCCATACAGTACCAGTGTCCTCCTCTTCACTGTATTATCCCATACAGTACCAGTGTCCTCCTCTTCACTGTATTATCCCATACAGTACCAGTGTCCTCCTCTTCACTGTATTATCCCATACAGTACCAGTGTCCTCCTCTGCACTGTATTATCCCATACAGTACCAGTGTCCTCCTCTGCACTGTATTATCCCATACAGTACCAGTGTCCTCCTCTTCACTGTATTCTGGCTACTACTAGACGATATTATCCAGTTTAAAAAGCACCTCTAGCAATTAACAGGCTTCCAACTATCATAATTATCCCTTTGAAACACCACAGATCCTTCATAATCTGCACAAAATCGTCTAAATATAGCAAGACAAATATTTAAAAGACGTCGCCGGTACAGTAGGGGTTATCAGCCAAAGGAAATCGTCTAATGGTAACCAGATTGTGACGGGAATTACGTCATCGTGGTGAAGGGGTTAAGGGGAGATGGGTCGTTTTTCTGCACTCCTTTCTCCCTCGCGTTTAGCCCCATTAGTTTTGAGATTTTAAGACGTTCGGCCCATTAGTTTGGAGATTGTAACATCTTTTGCCCCATTTCGTTGTCAGTGTTAAGACTTTTCGTGCCATTTAAGTGTCGATGTTTTCCTGGCGAGCGATAGCAAGCCTGTAATTTGAGGAGGAATCGGCCTTTGGCCGGGGCATTTTTCTACCGAAAAATGTACAAATCTGTCTTGAAGGGGGGAGGGGGGGGGGGTCTATCGGGTGTTTTTCTAAGCTTGATGGAGGTCTAGGGAGGAAACTAAAAAAAAATATATGAATAAATGAATTAATAGACCAAACAAACAGCCACTGTCCCCTTAACTGCAAAACGACCTTGACGTCATTTCATCATAATTTGGTTACCATTAGACGATTTTCTTTAGCTTATAATCTACCTCTAGGACTCAAAGGGGTCCCTACGATCTCAATATACCCTCTCCATAACCATGCAGGTCCTTCTTAAGGGGGTACTACTCGCTTGTTATAGACCTCCTTCTCCTTCATGTTTAGCATATTAGTTTTGAGATTTTAAGACCTTTGCATTAGTGTGTCTATTTTAAGACCTTTCGCCCCATTTTGTTATAAATTTCAAGACCTTTCGTGCCATTTAGGTGTCGATCTTTTTCCTGGCGAGCGATAGCGAGCATGTAATTTTAAGAGGAATTGGCCTTTGACCGGGACATTTTTCTACCGAAAAATGTACAAATCTCTCTTGAAGAGGGGTCTAGGGGGTGTTTTTCTAAGCTTGATGGAGGTCTAGGGAGGAAACTAAAAAATATATGAATACATTAATTAAGACCAAACAAACGGCCACTGTCCCTTTAAGTCCTAGATGTAGATTACAAACTAAAGAAAATCGTTTAATGGTAACCAGAATGTTTAAAACAATACGTAATGGTGGTGAAGGGGTTAAAGGGACGTTATTTTATATATATATATATATATATATATATATATATATATATATATATAAAACATGAAAAATATTGATTATTGTGGTAAAAATATATGCGAATATGCTTCCACACTAAAGGTGTGTAGAAAAGGGTAGGTTCACTGCACAAAGTTTAAAAAATGTTAGTGCTAAAATTAAATTGCATCTATAATATATTGCATGCACAAAATAAGGGTTTAAAAAGTATGTCTGGGTATCTAATTAGAAGGCTCGGACTGTTGTGTACATATTAAAATAATTGTTATGTAAAAGTGTTAAAATGCATTTCTCTACTTTCGTAGATCTTCAGTTATAGTTCAGATATATATATATATATATATATAGAGAGAGAGATATTTTAGTTAGGATTATCTGTAAATAAATTCATGTATTCATTTATATTGTAGTTTCCTTCCTAGACCTATATGAAGCTTAGAAATACACCCCCTAGACCCTCATTCAAGATAAATTTGTACATTTTTCGGTAGAAAAATTTCCCGGCCGAAAGCCGGTTAATCTTAGAGTTATAGGCTCGCTGTCGCTCGCCAGGAAAAAAAACGACACCTAAATGGCACAACATGTCTTAAAATTGACAATGAAATGAGGCGAAAGGTGTTAAAATCGACAAACTAATGGGTCGGACGTCATAAAATCTGAAAACTAATGGGGCTAAGCATGAGGAAGAAGGGGGACCATAAAAACGGTTCATGTCCCCTTAACCCGTTCTGTACCGGCGACGGGTTTTGTTTAATAAATTAATTGGTGGGTTGGTGAACACAAATAAGAATTGTATCCGGGTTCAGGAGAAATTTATAGCGAGGCCTTCCTTTGTGGTTAAGGTGAGGCAGTTGTTTTTTCGAGTCCCCTTTCTCCCTCGTGTTAAGCCCCATTTGTGGTGAGATTATATGACGTTCGGCCAATTAGTTTGTCGATTTTAAGACCTTTCGCCCCATTTCGTTGTCAAGTTTAAGACCTTTCGTGCCATTCAGGTGTCTATTATTTCCTGGCGAGCGATAGCGAGTCTGAAATTTTAAGAGGAACTGGCCTTCGGCCGGGACATTTTTCTACCGAAAAATTTACAAATATATCTTGAAGGGGGGTCTAGGGGGTGTTTTTCTAAGCTTGATGGAGGTCTAAGGAGGATACTAAGAAATAAAGGAATAAAGGATTTAATAGACCAAATAGGTCCATCTCCCCTTAAGGGGGGTGACCTGTTTTTTTGTTCTGTCCTTTTCTCTCTTTCTCTGGCTTGTATCCATTTGGCCCCATTCAGCCTACTGTTTTAAGACGTTTATCCCCATCCAGGTGTCAATTTTTTACTGGTGAGCGGTAGCGAGCCAGCATATTTTTTAGTTTTTGTTTGACAGCAGGCTAAATTTGTACATTTTTCGATAGAAAAAGTTCTCCGGCGAAGCCGGATTTCTTCATATAATGCTGGCTCGCTATCGCTCGCCAGGAAGAAATCGACACCTAGATGGGGATAAACGTCTTAAAATAGTTGGCTGAATGGGGCCGAATGGATACAAGCCAGAGAAAAGGACAGAAATAACAAAAAACAGGTCACCCCCCTTAAGGGAGGTAGTTCGAAGTCTGTTCATTGCTGGAGGTCCTTATAAAACTGTTCATTGCTGTAGGTCCTTATAAAACTGTTCATTGCTGGAGGTCCTTATAAAACTGTTCATTGCTGGAGGTCCTTATAAAACTGTTTATTGCTGGAGGTCCTTATAAAACTGTTCATTGCTGGAGGTCCTTATAAAACTGTTCATTGCTGGAGGTCCTTATAAAACTGTTCATTGCTGGAGGTCCTTATAAAACTGTTCATTGCTGGAGGTCCTTATAAAACTGTTCATTGCTGGAGGTCCTTATAAAACTGTTCATTGCTGGAGGTCCTTATAAAACTGTTCATTGCTGGAGGTCCTTATAAAACTGTTCATTGCTGGAGGTCCTTATAAAACTGTTCATTGCTGGAGGTCCTTATAAAACTGTTCATTGCTGAAGGTCCTTATAAAACTGTTCATTGCTGGAGGTCCTTATAAAACTGTTCATTGCTGGAGGTCCTTATAAAACTGTTCATTGCTGGAGGTCCTTATAAAACTGTTCATTGCTGGAGGTCCTTATAAAACTGTTCATTGCTGGAGGTCCTTATAAAACTGTTCATTGCTGGAGGTCCTTATAAACTGTTCATTGCTGGAGGTCCTTATAAAACTGTTCATTGCTGGAGGTCCTTATAAAACTGTTCATTGCTGGAGGTCCTTATAAAACTGTTCATTGCTGGAGGTCCTTATAAAACTGTTCATTGCTGGAGGTCCTTATAAAACTGTTCATTGCTGGAGGTCCTTATAAAACTGTTCATTGCTGGAGGTCCTTATAAAACTGTTCATTGCTGGAGGTCCTTATAAAACTGTTCATTGCTGGGGGTCCTTATAAAACTGTTCATTGCTGGAGGTCCTTATAAAACTGTTCATTGCTGGAGGTCCTTATAAAACTGTTCATTGCTGGAGGTCCTTATAAAACTGTTCATTGCTGGAGGTCCTTATAAAACTGTTCATTGCTGGAGGTCCTTATAAAACTGTTCATTGCTGGAGGTCCTTATAAAACTGTTCATTGCTGGAGGTCCTTATAAAACTGTTCATTGCTGGAGGTCCTTATAAAACTGTTCATTGCTGGAGGTCCTTATAAAACTGTTCATTGCTGGAGGTCCTTATAAAACTGAATAAAATCGTCCAATAGTTGCCAGAAAATAATGAAAAGGACGTCGCCGGTACAGAACGGGTTAACCCCTTCTGTACTGGCGACGTGTTTTGTATTTTATTCCGGCTGTATTTAGACGATTTTGTGCAGTTTAAGAAGGATCTGTGGTAGTAAAAAGGGTTAAGTGAGATACGTAGCAGCCTCTTCATTGCTAGAGTTCCATTTCAAACTGAAAAAAATCGTCTAATAGTAGCCAACGTAAAAAAAGGACGTCGCCGGTACAGAAAGGGTAAATAATTGTGTTACCTATATATTAATCTATCCTGAGGCTATAGTCTATTCGCTGTAAGTAGGCGAGAAATCATGACCTCTAACCTCTGTAACTCAAAAACGACTAGTGTAATCGAGTTAATATTTCTACCGTTTGGGAAGACTCCGTCAAGGAATAGATGTGGAAATGTACAGCCAATTTGCTCTGGCCCTTTTTTAGTTACAAAGGATAGAGGTCATGATTTACCGCCTTACTTACGGCGAATAGACTATAGTTTTCGATACCAATGCCAAACATCCATCATATGTGTCTTTTTAACACCAATGCCAAATATCCATCATATGTGTCTTTTTAACACCAATGCCAAATATCCATCATATGTCTTTTTAACACCAATGCCAAATATCCATCATATGTGTCTTTTTAACACCAATGCCAAATATCCATCATGTGTCTTTTTAACACCAATGCCAAATATCCATCATATGTGTCTTTTTAACACCAATGCCAAATATCCATCGTATGTGTCTTTTTAACACCAATGCCAAATATTCATCATATGTGTCTTTTTAACACCAATGCCAAATATCCATCATATGTGTCTTTTTAACACCAATGCCAAATATCCATCATATGTGTCTTTTTAACACCAATGCCAAATATCCATCATGTGTCTTTTTAACACCAATGCCAAATATCCATCATATGTGTCTTTTTAACACCAATGCCAAATATCCATCGTATGTGTCTTTTTAACACCAATGCCAAATATTCATCATATGTGTCTTTTTAACACCAATGCCAAATATCCATCATATGTGTCTTTTTAACACCAATGCCAAATATCCATCATATGTGTCTTTTTAACACCAATGCCAAATATCCATCATACGTGTCTGTTTAACACCAATGCCAAATATCCATCATGTGTCTTTTTAACACCAATGCCAAATATCCATCATATGTGTCTTTTTAACACCAATGCCAAATATCCATCATATGTGTCTTTTTAACACCAATGCCAAATATCCATCATATGTGTCTTTTTAACACCAATGCCAAATATCCATCATATGTGTCTTTTTAACACCAATGCCAAATATCCATCATATGTGTCTTTTAACACCAATGCCAAATATCCATCATATGTGTCTTTTTAACACCAATGCCAAATATCCATCATATGTGTCTTTTTAACACCAATGCCAAATATCCATCATATGTGTCTTTTTAACACCAATGCCAAATATCCATCATATGTGTCTTTTTAACACCAATGCCAAATATCCATCATATGTGTCTTTTTAACACCAATGCCAAATATCCATCATATGTGTCTTTTTAACACCAATGCCAAATATCCATCATGTGTCTTTTTAACACCAATGCCAAATATCCATCATATGTGTCTTTTTAACACCAATGCCAAATATCCATCATGTGTCTTTTTAACACCAATGCCAAATATCCATCATATGTGTCTTTTTAACACCAATGCCAAATATCCATCATATGTGTCTTTTTAACACCAATGCCAAATATCCATCATATGTGTCTTTTTAACACCAATGCCAAATATCCATCATATGTGTCTTTTTAACACCAATGACAAATATCCATCATATGTGTCTTTTTAACACCAATGCCAAATATCCATCATATGTGTCTTTTTAACTTTATTCTGACTAATATTAGATGATTTTATTCAGTTGTATAAGCCCTCCAGCCATTAACAGGCTTCGTAATATCTCACTTAACCCTTTTTACTACCACAGATCCTTCCTAAACTGCACAAAATCGTATAAATGTAGCTAGAATCCAATTATACAGACGTATAAATGTAGCTAGAATCCAATTATACAGACGTATAAATGTAGCTAGAATCCAATTATACAGACGTATAAATGTAGCTAGAATCCAATTATACAGACGTCGCTGGTACAGAAGGAGTTAAGGGGAGATGGACCGTATTTGTTGTGGTCTATTAATTTATGTAATCCTTTATTTCTTAAGGGGGTACTACTCGTTTTTTTCTGGACCCCCTTCTCCCTCATGTTTAACATATTAGTTTTGAGGTTTTAAGACGTTATTTCCGTTACTTTGTCAATATTAAGGCCTTTCGTGCCCTTTAGGTGTCGATTTTGTTTTTCTTTCTCGCGAGCCTGTAATTTTAGAAGGAACCGGTCTTTGGCCGGTACATTGTTCTACCGAAAAATGTACAATTTTAGCTTGATAGGGGGTCTAGGGGGTGTTTTTTTTAAGTTTCATGGAGGGCTAGGGAGGAAATTAAAAGATAAAGGAATATATGCATAATTAGACCCAATAAAGCGAGTAGTACCCCCTTAAGTTTCCTCGATAGACCTCCATCAACCTTATTAAAATACGCCCTAAACCCTCCTCCAAGATAAATGAAGGCCGTCAGAAGATCAACGCCTAAAAGGCACGAAATATTTTAAAATTGACAACGAAATTTGGCGAAAGGTGTTAAGATCGCCAAACTAATGGGTCGAACTTCTTAAAATATAATAACTAATATACTAAACATGAGGGAGAAGGGGGACCACACAAACCAGCCCATCTCCCCTTAAGGGAGACCACCTCGTTTTTTTGTTTCTCTCCCTCTCTCTTTGGCTTGTATCCATTCGGCCCCATTCAGCCTACTGTTTTAAGACGTTTACCCCCATCCAGGTGTCAATATTTTCCTGACGAGCGGTAGCGAGCCAGCATATATATATATATATGTATATATATATATATATATACATAGATATATTTGTTTTGACAGCAAGCTAAATGTATAAATTTTTCGATAGAAAAATGTCTCCGGCAATGTCTCCATACAATGCTGGCTCGCTATCGCTCGCCAGGAAGAAATCGACACCTGGATGGGAATAAATGTCTTAAAACAGTTGGCTGAATGGAGCCAAATGGATACAAGCCAGTGAAAGTGAGAAAATGAGGGAAAGATAAAACAAAAAACGGTGACCCCCCTTAATGATTGGGCCCCTATAATATACTGTAGGGTATCTCTCCACGCCAGTTACCGGTACCCATACCAAAGTACCCTCATTATACTTCCGGTGCAGCATCACCCGCCCCTCTTATCTTAACACCTTCAGCACCATCACGTTACCGGTACCCATACCAAAGTACCCTTATTATACTTCCGGTGCAGCATCATCTTATCTTAACACCTTCAGCACCATCACGTTACCGGTACCCATACCAAAGTACCCTCATTATACTTCCGGTGCAGCATCACCCGCCCCTCTTATCTTAACACCTTCAGCACCATCACGTTACCGGTACCCATACCAAAGTACCCTCATTATACTTCCGGTGCAGCATCACCCGCCCCTCTTATCTTAACACCTTCAGCACCATCACGTTTCCGGTACCCATACCAAAGTACCCTCATTATACTTCCGGTGCAGCATCACCCGCCCCTCTTATCTTAACACCTTCAGCACCATCACGTTACCGGTACCCATACCAAAGTACCCTCATTATACTTCCGGTGCAGCATCACCCGCCCCTCTTATCTTAACACCTTCAGCACCATCACGTTACCGGTACCCATACCAAAGTACCCTCATTATACTTCCGGTGCAGCATCACCCGCCCCTCTTATCTTAACACCTTCAGCACCATCACGTTACCGGTACCCATACCAAAGTACCCTCATTATACTTCCGGTGCAGCATCACCCGCCCCTCTTATCTTAACACCTTCAGCACCATCACGTTACCGGTACCCATACCAAAGTACCCTCATTATACTTCCGGTGCAGCATCACCCGCCCCTCTTATCTTAACACCTTCAGCACCATCACGTTACCGGTACCCATACCAAAGTACCCTCATTATACTTCCGGTGCAGCATCACCCGCCCCTCTTATCTTAACACCTTCAGCACCATCACGTTACCGGTACCCATACCAAAGTACCCTCATTATACTTCCGGTGCAGCATCACCCGCCCCTCTTATCTTAACACCTTCAGCACCATCACGTTACCGGTACCCATACCAAAGTACCCTCATTATACTTCCGGTGCAGCATCACCCGCCCCTCTTATCTTAACACCTTCAGCACCATCACGTTTCCGGTACCCATACCAAAGTACCCTCATTATACTTCCGGTGCAGCATCACCCGCCCCTCTTATCTTAACACCTTCAGCACCATCACGTTACCGGTACCCATACCAAAGTACCCTCATTATACTTCCGGTGCAGCATCACCCGCCCCTCTTATCTTAACACCTTCAGCACCATCACGTTTCCGGTACCCATACCAAAGTACCCTCATTATACTTCCGGTGCAGCATCACCCGCCCCTCTTATCTTAACACCTTCAGCACCATCACGTTACCGGTACCCATACCAAAGTACCCTCATTATACTTCCGGTGCAGCATCACCCGCCCCTCTTATCTTAACACCTTCAGCACCATCACGTTTCCGGTACCCATACCAAAGTACCCTCATTATACTTCCGGTGCAGCATCACCCGCCCCTCTTATCTTAACACCTTCAGCACCATCACGTTACCGGTACCCATACCAAAGTACCCTCATTATACTTCCGGTGCAGCATCACCCGCCCCTCTTATCTTAACACCTTCAGCACCATCACGTTACCGGTACCCATACCAAAGTACCCTCATTATACTTCCGGTGCAGCATCACCCGCCCCTCTTATCTTAACACCTTCAGCACCATCACGTTTCCGGTACCCATACCAAAGTACCCTCATTATACTTCCGGTGCAGCATCACCCGCCCCTCTTATCTTAACACCTTCAGCACCATCACGTTTGTTTACCTTTGATTCTGCCTAAAATTTGATGATTTTATGCAGTTTATGAAGGACCCAAGTTAGTAAGAGGGTTAATTGAGATCCGTATTTAGCCATCTGAGTCGTATAGGTAGATTATAAACTAAAGAACATCTTCTAATGGTAACCAGAATAGGATGCAAATTGCGTCATAGTGGTGAAGGGGTTAAAGGAAAGTAGTAGTTTTTTTTGCTGAGCCCCTTCTCTTTCACGTTTAGCCCCATTAGTTTTCAAATGTTAAGACTTTCTCCCATTTCTTTGTCAATATTATCACCTCTCGTGCCGTTTATATATCGAACTTTCCTGGCGAGTGATAGCGAGCCTGAAATTTAGGAGGATCCGGCCTTCGGCCAGAACCTCTAGTGCTACCGCGGCTTGAATACTGTAGCGTATTAACATCCCCATACAAAGCAGGTGAAATAAATGACGTAGAGAGTGTACAAAGAAATTTCACTTCGCATATAAGTTCGATAAAACATCTACACTATTGGGAGCGTTTAAGAGCACTGAATCTGTACTCACTGGAACATAGAAGAGAACGTTACCTAATAATATACACGTGGAAAATCGCAGAGGGTTTAGTACCAAACCTACATACTCCGATAGTCATGAAATTCAGTGATAGGAGAGGCTGGGAATCCCCCGGATGAATAACAGGGGTGCTATGGGCTCTCTGCGAGAGGGCTCGTTATCACACAGAGGCCCACGTCTCTTCAACAAACTCCCACGGCGAGTAAGAGACATGAGGGACATCTCGTTAGACAACTTCAAGAGAGCCCTAGATGTCGAACTGCAAAAAGTGCCAGACGAGCCCATCTTCGCAAGGGAGCGAGCTGTCGCTTCAAACAGTCTACTGCACCAAATCACCACCCATAACGAGGGGCGTCGCGCTCCTTGGTGACGCTAGAAGAGCGGCGAACACATCCAAAGGTAAAAAAAAAAAAAAAGGGTAACCAGAAAAATGTACAAATTTATCTTGGATAGGGTCTTGTTTTATTTTGTATTTTATTGTATATATATATATATATATATATATATATACATATATATATACTATATATATATATATATATATATATATATATATACCGTATATATATATATATATATATATATATATATATATATATATATTCTGTATATATTTATATATATATACATATATATATATATATATATATATATATATATATATATATATCGGTAATAATAAATAAATAAACTAATCAAATAACGTCTCCTTAATATTGACCTAAACCCCTTCAGTCTGGCTTTTATTAGACGAATTCATGCAGCTTAGGAAGGACGTCTAGTAATCCGAGAGGTGTATTATATCTCCATTCATTCGTTGACTATCATACATCCTTCCTAAGCTGAGTATATTGGTCTAAGAGTAGCCAGGATATACACACTAACAACGTCACCGGCATTGAAAGGGTTAACTAACACATACACTCACACAATCTCTCTCTCACTCTCTCTCCCTCACACTATCTCTCTCTCTCTCTCTCTCTCTCTCTCTCTCTCTCTCTCTCTCTCTCTCTCTCTCCACACACTCACACTCATTCTCTCTCTCTCTCTCTCTCTCTCTCTCTCTCTCTCCACACACACACACACTCACTCTCTCACACTCCCTCTCTCTTTCTCTCTCCACACAATCCACACAAACAAACAATCTCTCTCACTCTCTCTTTCTACACATTCACAATCTCTCTCTCTCTCTCTCTCTCCACACACACACACACTCTCTCTTACACTCCCTCTCTCTCTCTCTCTCTCTCCACACACACACACAATCTCTCTCACTCACTCTCTCTACACACTCACACACTATATCTCTCTCTCTCACACACTCACCCTCACTCTCTCTCTCTGCTGGTCAAAACAAGCTAACCTTTCCCAAACCAACTGCCAATGTATATATCAATCCGTGTGTTTGTGTGGAGGCAATTATTCTCTCACATCACTAAAGATCACCTCAACACAAACAAAGTGACCTTTATACTAATACTTATTATCCTGTTATGGCTAGGCTTTAACTTTATACACACCAACACAATTTAAGAGGGGATGGGCGTATTTACTTGCTCATTTATATATATATATATATATATATATATATATATATATATATATATGCAGTATATATATATATAATATATATACATATATCATATATATATATATATATATATATATATAAATTATATACTGTATACATACTGTAAATATATATATATAATATATATATATATATATATATATAATTATATACTGTATATACTGTAATATATATATTTTATTATACCGTATATATACATATATAATATATATTATATATATTTATAGTATATATATATATATATATATATATATATATATATATATATATATACAGTATATACAGTATATATATATCATATTCTTGCAACTATTAGATTTTGTTCAGCTTATGGAGAACCTTTAGCAATAATATGGCTATAAACTATCTCAACCAACCCATTAAACTAACACAGATCCCCAAAGCTACATAATATCGTCTAAATATAGCTAGAATAAAATATAAAACACGTCGCTGGTACTCAAATGATTAAGGGGAGAAAGGCGTATTTATTTGCTTATTGTTTTATAATGTTATTTTTTTGTTTTTTGTTTTCTCACTAGACCTCTATCAAGCTATTCCAGTGGGGAGATTGTAGGCACCAATCGATCAGGGCTAGACCCAGGTGAGGTTATAGGCATGTGATAAAGAGTCGCTGGAACTCCTGTTTCATTTGCTTGGCCTCTCTTACTGATTTTCTTTGTGCCTCATTTACACTGAGAGCAATCCAGCTAGCTCTCACAAACACCTCCTCCTCCTATCCCCTTCACTACACTAAACATGCACACCACACTTGATTCCTCCACACCAAAATTAAAAAAACACAAAATGATGAATTTTAGCCCAGCCTCGGAGTCCCCAGGGGGGGGGGGACCATAAATGCCCCCTCACCCGACCGACCATCCCCTGACGACCCCACACAATTACCTGGACCTCGGCCTGTTACTCTTTCTATTAATTTCTGCAACATTCGCGGACTTTCCTCTAACTTTCACTCTGTTGAGCACCATCTCTCCTCCTACAAACCTGATCTTCTCTTCCTCACCGAAACCCAGGTGTCTGTAGCAACATCCAGCAACCCCTTCTCTGTATCCTCCTACTTTCTCTATCCTAGTTTCAAAGCCAAAGGCGGATGTTGTGCATATGTGCACAACAAACTCACTTGCTCTCGTGTTCCCGATTTCGACTCCTCTGAATTCTCAACTTTATGGCTCAAACTTTCCTGTCATTCTCTTACTAAATATTTCTGTGCTGTCTATCTTTCCCCTAACTCTACCAACTTTCCTAAATTCTTTGACTATCTAAACTCTACAGTGGAACACATTCTATCCATTTCTCCTTTCTCAGAAATCTCCATCTTAGGAGATTTCAACGTTCACCACCGCCAATGGCTCTCCTCTCACACTACTGATCCACCTGGTGAACAAGCCTACGTCTTTTCTATCCTAAATGACCTAGAGCAGTTAGTTCAGCAACCCACCCGTATCCCGGATCGCATCGGAGATCGGCCCAACATTCTTGACCTGTTTCTAACTTCTAACCCTTCTTCTTATACTGTCGATCTTTTCTCTCCTTTGGGCTCCTCCGACCATAAACTTATCTCTGTCACCTGTCCTATCTCTCCAGTACAGCCACCCGATCCTTCTAGCCGGCGGCGCTTGTGGCACTTTGGCGCTGCCGACTGGGAGGCTCTTCGGCAGTACTTCTTTGATTTCCCATGGAATGATTTCTGCTTCAATGGCCGAGGACCCTCGGAGAGTGCTGAACGCATTACCGAGGTAATCCTATCAGGCATGGAGGCATACATTCCATTTTCTTTCTCTCAGACAAATAAATCTTGGTTTACTCATGCTTGTTCTACTGCTGTCCGCAATAAGGAGGAAGCATTCAAACGGTACCGACGCATTAAAACTCAAGACTCTCATTCTTCATATGTTTCTGCCCGGAATCAAGCCAAATCTGTTCTTCGACTTGCCAAACACTCTTTCATCAATAATAAATGCACTGATCTATCCAACTCTAGCTCTTCCCAAGCTTTCTGGCATCTAGCCAAAAACCTCTCCAACAATTTCTCTTCCTCGTCTTTCCCTCCCCTTTCCCACTCTGATGGCACAACCATCACTTCTTCCTCTGACAAAGCTAAACTCTTCGCTCAAACTTTTGCTAGAAACTCCACCTTGGATGATTCCGGTGCTATTCCTCCCTCTCCGCCCTCCTCTCTCTTACTTATGCCTAATATCCTAATCTCTTCTAAAGATGTACTTTCTACCCTCTCTGGGCTTAACACTAATAAGGCGTACGGTCCGGACGGTGTTCCTCCTGTTGTTCTCAAAAACTGTGCTTCCGTGCTGACTCCCTGCCTAGGCAAACTCTTTCGTCTCTGTCTATCCTCTAACGTCTTCCCTTCATGCTGGATGTTTGCTCACATTCAACCTGTCCCAAAGAAGGGTGACCGCTCTCAACCCTCCAACTATCGTCCAATTGCTCTTATCTCTTGTCTTTCTAAAGTTTTTGAAACTATTCTTGCTTCCAAATTTCTTAAGCATTTCTCTTCTCATAATCTGCTCTCAGATCGCCAGTATGGCTTCCTTAAGGGTCGCTCTACTGGTGATCTTCTTTCATATCTTACTAACTCTTGGTCATCCTCCTTTCGGGACTTCGGTGAGACTTTTTCTATTGCACTAGACATATCGAAAGCCTTCGATAGAGTCTGGCATAAATCTTTAATTTCTAAACTACCCTCCTTCGGTTTCTATCCCTCCATCTGTGCCTTTGTCTCTAATTTCCTTTCCGGCCGTTCCATAGCTGCGGTTGTGGACGGCCATTGTTCACTTCCTCACCCTATAAACTCCGGTGTTCCTCAGGGCTCTGTCCTATCTCCTATTCTCTTTCTAATTTTTATAAATTATCTCCTTAACTGTACCTTAATTCCCATCCATTCATACGCAGACGACTCAACCTTACACTACTCCATTAGTTTTTCAGAACGCCCCAGCCAGCAATCCCTCAACGACAAACGTAATGAAGCCATAGAACTCTTAAATTCTGATCTAAATACTATTTCCAATTGGGGCAGAGAAAACCTTGTTAACTTTAATGCTTCCAAAACCCAATTTCTCCATCTATCTACCCGTCAGGATCTCCCAGCGGACTATCCCTTATTCTTCAACAATACAAAAATCAACCCTTCATCTTCTCTCAATATTCTTGGTGTCTCTTTTTCTTCTGCTCTCATTTGGAAGGACCATATTACCAGTCTTGCTAAGGCAGCCTCCCAGAAGCTGGGTGTGCTCAACCGCCTTAGGGGGTTCTTTTCCCCTGCACAGCTTCTTGCTCTGTACAGGGGCATAGTGCGCCCTTGTATTGAGTATTGTTCACATGTGTGGGGAGGTTCCTCTCACACCGCTCTCCTAGACAAAGTTGAAAGGAAGGCCTTTCGTATCATTAACTCCCGTCCACTCACCAACTCTCTGCAATCTCTCTCTCTCCGCCGCAATGTTGCATCTCTCTCGCTATTCTATCGCTACTATAATAATCAGTGTTCCTCAGAGCTATCCCAGTGCATACCACCTCCTTTACGTAGGGCACGTGGTACCCGTCTTGCAACTCAATCCCACCCCTACTCTGTGCAACTCTCCAACCCAAGAGTGAAACGTTACTCTCAAACTTTCTTCTACTCAACATCTGAGCTCTGGAACTCTCTCCCAGAATCAGTCTTTCCCTCTTCCTATGACTTAAATTGCTTCAAACTCCGTGTGTCCAGGCATTTTGGCTCGAACGTCCCTTGATTTTGGCCCTGTCACTCTTTCAACTATGGGGGAGGCACTCGCTATAGGCAGTTATGCCTTTTGCCTCCCTCAATCACATAGAAAAAAAAAAAAAAAAAAAAAAAGCTGTAAATTACTCCCCCTAGACCCCCTTCAAGATAAATGTGTAATTGTTTTCGGTATTAAAAATGTCCCGGTCGAAGGCCGGTTACTCTAAATATTACAGGCTCGCTATCACTCGCAAGGAAAAAATCGACACATGAATGGCATGAATAGTCTTGATGTTGACAAAGAAATGGGGCATAAAGTCTTAAAATCCCCAAACTAAAGACCCGAACGTATTTTAATCTGAAAACTAATGGGGCTAAGCATGAGGAAGACAGAGGACCAAAAAAATGACCCATCTCCCCTTAAATCAATATATATATATAATCACACAACGAAAGCATGCTAACGTCTCTAATAAATATGTCGGTGATAATCAACTTCCGTATAATATAAATTGGTGTTCCTAATGTTCGGCCTTTTACTTAAATCTAGAAACGATGACAGTCTACAAATATCTATTAGCTTAACCTCTGAAGTGCGCATGGGGGTAATTAGACACCTCTCCCTGTGCGCATGTATTTGAGGTGTTTCCGTCACTAAAATATTCATTGTACCATTAATAGCATTAATACTTATCCATATGCGCCTATTATGGGTTGATTATAAAGGTATTAACCTGAAACAACAATAAAACGAGTGAAAACAGCGTTTGGATGATCAAAATCGGAGATATAGCCCGCGAGTTGTATAATGTATGGGTGAGGCAAGCTGCTTTCCCGCCAATTTCCCCCAAGGCCACTGAGACACAGTCGATCGATACTCTCTCTCTCTCTTGCATTCGCTTGCTATCAGTGATGACCACACCCTGCAACCGGATTTCTAATGTTAGCACGAAAATATACCTCAGAATAAGGGAATAACAGGGAAAATAGGTGATAACTGAAGGAGAGGAGGAAAGTGGGGAAGGAGGGGAGGTAGAGGACTGAGATTTTGCATGGCCCAGGGGCCAAAAAAAATAAAAATATATATTTTTTTTTTTTTCGATGTCAAAAGTTGATTTTTTTTTCTCTGACTCTTAAGAGTCTCCCCGCAGTCCGCCGGGGGAACTCTTAAGAGTCTCCCTGCAGTTCCCGGGTTAATATCGCTTTCCTAACAATTAACCCTTTATTAGCGGGGTCGGACTTAAGTCCGGTACGAGATAATTGGACTAAATGGCGGGGTCGGACTTAAGTCCGTGGGTGTATTCCCACCCTAATTTAGGTGGAAAGCGGAACCTGGTGGTCAGGCGGTATACTACAAGGGCCCACCCACATATCCCCACTGCGTGACCGTGACTCAGTGACCCTCAAGCAGCCATAATGGAAGGTCAAGATTTGCCCGTGTTCGATTCGGTGGCCGCCATCCCTAGTGCGTCGCGCCACCCTACTAACCACGCCCGGCTTACCACCCAGGAACTAGATATCATGCTGAACTCTTCAGAACTTTCTAATAAGCTGTTGGATGAAACCGTCGAATGTCTGGGTGAGAGTTTTGGTAGTGTGGATGACTCGGAAGACGAAAATAACCCGATCATAGCCTTTCATCCCAAGCATAATTTGCGTGGGGTTGATGTTGAGGTTGATGTTGGACAGACCGTTGACCATATTGAAGACGTTCCTGACGAAGAACATACTGGTGTGGGTGTTGGTAAGTACAATTTATATTTTATAATTGCTTGAAAGTTTGATTGCAAGCATTTTATCACCTTACGAGCGGGTGGTGGAGTATATTTCCCTGTGCCGCCCAGCGGGGTTTTTTTTTTTACCCTAAATGGGGTTGTTTCGTGCTCTTTTTCATGCATAAACAAGACCCAGAGCGTAATACAAGTATGTATCCCTGAAAGGGCGTAAATTGAGCTTTCCAATGACACCCGAACCATCCTTCTACGATCATTGGTTGTCAATCAACGATCGTGCAACACGAGTGCAAAACCCTAAACTACGGTAATTTCCTTATATAATTCCCTGTAGTAGGTCCACGGCGGCTGTGACGAGCGGTCAGGAGGTACATTATGCTCTAATCACCGCTCCGCTCTCTCTCAGAGCACATTACGTCCTCAAAATTGCACTCTACAAGAAATGTCCTTTGCATTTTATAGCGTATTATTTGCAGGCGTTCGGTAAATTTCTCACGATAACCAGGGTATACGGTACATTTCTCACGATAATATAAGCAACAACGAAGCTTGGCGAAGATTGTGGTCTACAATATACCTTTTTATAATTGCATGTGACCTTGTAATTGCTTGAAAGTTTGATTGCAAGCATTTTATAGCGGATTATTTGCAGGCGTTCAGTACATTTCTTACGGTAATACAAACAACGAAAGATTGAATATTTGTGCTTGGCATTATATGATTGTGGGGAACAGATGTAGGCCTACCGTATATATTATTTTATCATAATATATGATACATATGTAACATTGTTATATTATCACGACACTCTCTCTCTCTCTGTCTCACTCTCTTTGTTTCTACACCTTTGTACTCCTTGGTACTCTCTTTCTCTGATGTAGGCCAGGGCACGCCCCTAACTAATCTTCTCTTCCCTCCCAGGGAAAAATCACACCTAGCAGATGTTCTTGACCTCTCTCTCTCTGTCTGTCTCTCTACCTATATATACATTTATAATTGCATGTGACATTGAAATTGCTTGAGAGTTTGATTGCAAGCATTTTATAGCGTATTATTTGCAGGCGTTCGGTAAATTTCTCACGATAACCAGGGTATACGGTAAATTTTTCACGATAATATAAGCAACAACGAAGCTTCGCGAACATTGTTGTCTTCAATCTCCCTTTTTATAATTGCATGTGACATTGAAATTGCTTGAGAGTTTGATTGCAAGCATTTTATAGCGTATTATTTGCAGGCGTTCAGTAAATTTCTTACGGTAATACAAACAACGAAAAATTTAATATTTGTGCTTGGCATTATATGATTGTGGGGAACAGATGTAGGCCTACCGTATATATTATTTGTCATATATATGATACATATGTAACATGTTATATTATCACAACACTCTCTCTCTGTCTGTCTAATCCTCTCTGGCTCTACCTATATATACTTGTATAATTGCATGTGACATTGAAAGTGCTTGAGAGTTTGATTGCAAGCATTGATAGCATATCATTTGCAGGCGTTCAGTAAATTTGATAAATATATCAAAATAAGTCCTGTGGGACTATGAAATAGCTATTATTGGACAAGGAAAATATGTTGTTCATCCCTCCACTGGAACATCAACAACAATGTCAACAACGTATCGCAGTCGGCAGTGTGCAGTACTGCCAATACGTATAGCGACTTCCGCTAGATCTAGAGACCTTTACTTCGATCTAGCAGCAATGACTTACACTAGCGGTTTTGTTTTGAAATTTCAGAACAATTTCGAAGTGATATTATATGGATTTTGCCAATTCATATTTCTAGTGGTATTTATCATGTCTTACATCTAACAATATATGCTAGCGGATTTAACTTCAATTGGTAACCCGTCTGCCCCATTCGGCTCGAAGAAAATCGATAATGGTGGCACTTTAGTAAACAGGTGATAAACAAAACCGCAAGCGGATCGGTTTGGTGTATCGGTATTATGGTAAGTTGGCTACCTACTATTGTTTATACGATATAGTAAGTAATGATAAGTAAATTATTATATATTATATAAAAACAAAAACAAAATTCCTGCAAAGCAAGCGAAACAGAGAGAGAGAGAGAGAGAGAGAGAGACAATGCAGAAACTGAACTGAAGAAAGAGTGAAAAAGATATAATAATACAGACATTTTTACAAGCAAATAAAGAAAGGGATTATAGAAAATAATAATGAGAATTACATATACGGATGAGGAAGAGAGAGAGAGAGAGAAAGAGAGAGAATACAGAAACTGAACTGAAGAAAGAGAGTGAAACAAATATAATAATACAGAAATATTACAAGCAAATAAATGAAATAGACGGATTAGTTAGAGAAAATAATAATGAGAAATACATAATACGGATGAGGAAGAGGGAAAGCGAGCGAGCCAGAGAGAGAGAGAGACAGGAGGCGTGAGAGAGATTAGAGAAAATAGAGAGATTGCAAGCATTTTATAGCGTATTATTTGCAGGTGATCAGTAAATTTCTTACGGTAATACAAACAACGAAAGATTGAATATTTGTGCTTGGCATTATATGATTGTGGGGAACATATGTAGGCCTACCGTATATATTATTTTTCATATATACGATACATATGTAACATTGTTATTATCACGACACTCTCTCTCTCTCTCTCTTGTCTCTTCCTCTCTGGGTCTACCTATACATATATAATTGCATGTGACCTTCAAATTGTTTGAAATTTTGATTGCAAGCATTTTTTAGCGTATTATTTGCAGGCGTTCAGTAAATTTCTTACGGTAAGGTAGGCAAAAGGCAGTTATGAGATTGAGGTAGGGAAAAGGCAGAACTGCCTATAGCGAGTGTATGAATGGGATTGAGGTAGACAAAAGGCAGAACTGCCTATAGCGAGTGTATGAATGTGATTGAGGTAGACAAAAGGCAGAACTGTCTATAGCGAGTGTATGAATGTATGTATGAATGAATGACATGGATGTATGAGGTGGACCAAGAACCAGATGGATGGATGAGATTCGAAACTTTGATAGACGTATATATCACGGTATACGGTAGAAGTAATTCCTTACAATGTACCGTACATCGTGATATATACGCCTATCAAATGATTGCCATCAATATACGGTATATATATATATATATATATACACCGTGATATATACGCCTATCAAATGATTGCAATCAATATACACCAATATACAGTATATATATATATATATATATATATATATATATATACTGTATATATATATATATATATATATATATATATATATATATATATATATATTTATATATATACCGTATATTGATTGCAATCATTTGATAGGCGTATATATCACGATGTACGGTACATTGTAAGGAATTACTTCTACCGTATACCGTGATATATACGTCTATCAAAGTTTCGAATTTCATCCATCCATCTGGTTCTTGGTCCACCTCATACATCCATGTCATTCATTCATACATACATTCATACACTCGCTATAGGCAGTTCTGCCTTTTGTCTACCTCAATCACATTCATACACTCGCTATAGGCAGTTCTGCCTTTTGTCTACCTCAATCCCATTCATACACTCGCTATAGGCAGTTCTGCCTTTTCCCTACCTCAATCACATAACTGCCTTTTGCCTACCTCAATCACATAACTGCCTTTTGCCTACCTCAATCACATGTGGATAACACCTCCTGGGAACACCACAAACAAAAAATGAGTCTTCAACACTACCCCATAGGGTGATTTGGAAATGTGTTGTGAAATAATATTATATATAAAACAAAACCAAAAACCTGCAAAGCAAGCGAGAGAGAGAGAGAGAGAGAGAGAGAGAGAGAGAGAGAGAGAGAGAGAGAGAGAGAATGCAGAAACTGAACTGAAGAAAGAGTGAAAAAGATATAATACAGAAATATTACAAGCAAATAAATGAAATAGAGGGATTAGTTAGAGAAAATAATAATGAGAATTACATATACGGATGAGAAGAGAAAGAGAGAATACAGAAACTGAACTGAAGAAAGAGTGAAAAAGATATAATAATACAGAAATATTACAAGCAAATAAATGAAATAGAGGGATTAGTTAGAGAAAATGATAATGAGAATTACATATACGGATGAGAAGAGAAAGAGAGAATACAGAAACTGAACTGAAGAAAGAGTGAACAAGATATAATAATACAGAAATATTACAAGCAAATAAATGAAATAGAGGGATTAGTTAGAGAAAATAATAATGAGAATTACATATACGGATGAGGAAGAGAGAAAGGGAGCGCGAGAGAGGGAAAGCGAGCGAGCCAGAGAGAGAGAGAGACAGACAGACAGGAGTGAGAGAGAGAAAGAAAGAGAGAGAGAGAGAGAGAGAGAGATAATACAGAGAATACAGAAATAAGGAGAAATAAGAGAAAAATAAGACCGATTACCGAAGGAATAGTAGACGCGCGAGAGGCCGAAGTCAGGCCAAAGCGAACGCATCCGAACGTGCCCGGGAAATAGACCAAAAAGTACCTCCTCTTCCTCACCTCTTCCCACCCTACACACTCATTCATAACATCCATTCATAGACTTATATGGGGAGACGAAGAGTTTCTCTTTCCAAAAATGATCGTTTCGTTCGCATTGGAGCCAGAGTAACAGCGCTAGGGCGAGTGAAATTGAGCGAATATTTCGGGATTATGCCCGCTGAGCGGTACAGTGTAAAATACCTTACCACCCGCTAAATAAGGGTTAAGAACTATTCCTTTAACTCAGATTTGGTTTTGTTTCATCAATTGTTGTTTTTAACCTGTCTTCTCGTTATTTAACTCATTTACACATAAATGTGTAAGTTAGTACAGCCAGATCTATAATTTCTTCCTTTTTATTAAAGGGGGTGACCAGTTTTTGTTTTCTCTTCTTTTCTCTCTTTCTCTGGTTTGTATCCATTCGGCCCCATTCAGCCTACTGATTTAAGTCGTTTATCCCCATCCAGGTGTCGATTTCTTAATGGTGAGCCGCGAGCGATAGCAAGCCAGCATTGTATGAAGAAATCCGGCTTCGCCGGAGCAATTTTTCTATCGAAAAATGTACAAATTTAGCCTGCTGTCAAAAACATTTAAAACAAAAATAGCCTGGCTCGCGGTAGTATATAGGTAAGAAGGTGAAGATATGCAAGGTTATACTCGGTTTCTTTTCAGCTGACGGTAAATTGAATCCCTTCACAGCTATTTTCTCGATACTTCATGGAAATATATGAAACTACTATGTGTCTGTATCAAATTAAGACCAAGTTTATATAATTTGCACCATATTTAACTACAAAATCTTCATAATAAATGCAGTTGGGTCTGAGTACATGATTAGATTGATATCCATAGTTCGAAAATGGATATTAATTGTGATCGTGTACTCAACCTTTAACTGTGTCGGTGGTGTAATGGTTTAGATGCCTATGTTTTGGGTGTGGTGTACCGAGTTCGAATCCCGGGAGGACCATATGCTTTCATTAGTTTATTCAAGTACATTGGGGTTTGTAATTGATGATTAATGTTAGAACGGGGTGTTACTTAAATCTTATTGGGAACTTTGCAATTTACCGTCAGTTGAAATGAAACCGACTATAGTTTTGATGAGTAGGGAGAAGTGGCCACTTTGTGAGAGGAACAGGTAGTGATGTAGCTAAGACCCTCCTCCCGGTCTGACTGGGAGTCCCGTCTCAAATACAGAAGCAATGCTGGCGGTCTGAGAGTAGGTTATGGGAAGTTAATTGCTTAAGACATTTTGAGGTAAGAATATATTTCAAAAACTTTAGAGATACAAGATATGAGAGCAATTGGACGATTGTTGGAGGGTTGAGAGTGGTCACCCTTCTTTGGGACAGCTTGTGTGTGAGAGGGGGATCTTTCGGGAGGTAGGCACTCTCTGGGAATGTGCAGTTATCTTCAACTAAGGAGCTCTTGACTGGGCGAGGACTGACCTTATTTCCTCAAATTACCACATAAATAACAGGCAATAGACATACAACACAAGGAAAGATTACACAGGTTTTTATTCTTAATATCTCGGGACCATGGGCATCAAAATAGTATGTTGGTAATGGTAAATTTTAACTTAATAGATTAGACAATATTTAAATAATATTAAATGAAGAAAATCGGTCTTAGCACAATAGTATCGTCCTTAAAAGACAGCAGAGTATGTGACAATTTATTATAGCAATACGAATGGATTCAAGTATACACAATGAATAAGAATATTAATAACTGGCTCGAGATAAATGAAGGACGCACTGATTGTAAGTAACATATGATAATAAACAAAATAACAAAACTAAGTTCTTCGAGCAACAAAATTAGTTAACCCACTGAGCCCCAGCTAGTTATAAATAAATGTACCACCAGGGACCGGCAGGTTTTGAAAAAAAAAAAAAATCCAGAAACAATAGCGAATGGGTTAGGAATGAAGGAAAAACCACAAAAAAACTATCAAAAAGGTCAAAAATTGGTCCTACGGAGCCCCCAAAAGTCAATTTTGAGTAAAAAATTGAAGGCCAAAAACACCCTAAAACCATGTTTTTGTGCGCTTACACGCACGCGGTTGGACTTTGAGAGTTTTCAACCATCGGCAAGGTTGCGTGGGATACTTACACAGTTCCCATACAAATCTTAGCCCTCTGGGTGCCATAGGACCGGAGTAATTAACATTGACGACACGTTGTCGTCGCTGGGGTTTAGCGTTACATACATTGCCGACGACACGTTGTCGTCGCCGGGGTTCTGTGGGTTAAAGAACAAATGAACACAATATTCACAACTTATTACACATAGTCTAGATGAAGTGACTGAAAATCATTTTAACTCTGCATTTATATTTCACTATTTTGATATGATCCCAAGTGATAGTAAACGCATAAAAGCAGATCTGCACGAAGATTCTCGGATGACGTGTAAGGTGCATGTATCAATCAATATAGTAACAATATATGTATATCACTTCTGTGAGTCGTGGGAGTTCGGATCCGAAGAAACCCAGCAAACATTGAACAATCGGCCCGATACAGTGTTAATAACGGCCTTCTAATTTTTTTTGGTATCGGCCCGATAGCCGTAGTTTTTGTTGCCACCACCGTCCCAATTTATTTTAGTTTACCGTTTGCACACCAGCCTTCGATGGAACTTCATTGGCCCGTTAACTGGGCCAATGGTGGATAACTATAACCGTGCCGACACCAATTTTAATATATTGTGCCAATAACCTGTAATGTAGCTGCCTGAAGTAGGCCAATGTATTTCCAGCTACCACTGAACAATCGGTCCGATAAATAGTTATTAACGGCTTTCTAATTTTTGTTTGTATCGGCCCGATATCCGTAGTTTTAGTTGCCGTCACCGTCCCAATTTATTTTAGTTTACCGTTTGCACACCAGCCTTCGATGGAACTTCATTGGCCCGTTAACTGGGCCAATGGTGGATAACTATAACCGTGCCGACACCAATTTTGATATATTGTGCCAATATCCTGTAAAGTAGCTGCCTGAAGTGGGCCAATGTAATTCCAGCTAACATTGAACAATCTGCCCGATAAATAGTTAATAACGGCCTTAACCCGTTGAGCCCCGGCTAGTTATAATATTTTGTTCACCCCAGTCCCAAGCCATTTTCACTTATTTTTTTTGTTTGCTAGAATGGAAGACAAGGATGAGAAATGAAAAAAAAACAAAAAAAAATCACCTCTGACATTTTTTTTTTGGGGGGGGGGCCGGTGGGGGGTTGGGGGGGGGGGGAGCTTCAAAAATATTTGTTGAGCCAAAATGGAAGAGAATGGTGAGAAATGAACACACAAATAAAAAAAAACTCATTTCGGTCCTTTGGGGGGCGGGGGGTGTTTCAATAGTTCGTCTCTCCCCCATGACCACCCGCCCGGGAGCACTAGGGTAAAAACTTAGTATGGCATTGTACGGCATACATCCTAAGGAGTATCTCACATAAATCTCAAGCCTCTAGCTCCCATACGACCTGAGTAATGAAGGTTCAAAGTGGCGGTAAACTAGGGGTGTAAACTATCCCCACTAAGCCCACCACCACCAGCCGCGCGGCTGTCTCGGCCCGCTCACACCTACTGGCCCGGCTCCCCCACACACTACGGTACCGCCCCCTCCTATTCGCCCGCCATTTCCTACCTTACGAGCCACGTAAGTGTTTTTTATATGTCGGACGCACGTGATGCGTCGCTGGGAGTTGGTGATCAAAGACTGCCGACGCAACACGTGCGACGCTGGGTCTCAACGGGTTAAAAAGAAATTGTATCTGCCCGATAACCATAGTTTTTGTTGCTGTCACCGTCCCAATTTATTTTAGTTTACCGTTTGCACACCAGCCTTCGATGGAACTTCATTGGCCCGTTAACTGGGCCAATGGTGGATAACTATAACCGTGCCGACACCAATTTTAATATATTGTGCCAATAACCTGTAATGTAGCTGCCTGAAGGGGGCCAATGTATTTCCAGCTACCAATGAACAATCGGTCCGATAAATAGTTAATAACGCCCTTCTAATTTTGTTTTTGTATTGGCCCGAAAACCGTAGTTTTTGTTGCCGTCACCGTCCCAATTTATTTTAGTTTACCGTTTACACACCAGCCTTCGATGGAACTTCATTGGTTCATTAACTGGGCCAATGGTGGATAACTATAACCGTGCCGATACAAATTTTAATATAATGTGCCAATAACCTGTAATGTAGCTGCCTGAAGTGGGCCAATGTATTACCAGCAAACATTGACCAATCGGCCCGATATATAGTTAAGAACGGCCTTATAATATTTGTTTTTATCGGCCCGATAAATGTAGTTATTGTTGTCGTCACCATCCCAATTTATTTTAGTTTACCGTTTGCACACCGGCCTTCGATGAAACAACATTGGCCCGGTAACTGGGCCGATGTTAGATAACTATAATCGTGCCGGGACCAATTTTAACATATTGTGCCAATAACCTGTAATGTAGCTACCTGAAGTGGGCCAATGTATTTCCAGCAAACATTGAACAATCGGCCCGATAAATAGTTAGTAATGGCCTTCTAATTTTTGTTTGTATTGGCCCGATATGTGTAGTTTTTGTTGCCGTCACCGTCCCAATTTATTTTAGTTTACCGTTTGCACACCAGCCTTCAATGGAACTTGATTGGCCCATTAACTGGGCCAATGGTGGATAACTATAACCGTGCCGACACAAATTTTAATATATTGTGCCAATAACCTGTAATGTAGCTGCCTGAAGTGGGCCTATGTATTACCAGCAAACATTGAACAATCGGCCCGATATTTGGTTAAGAGCGGCCTTATAATATTTGTTTTTATCGGCCCAATACCTGTAGTTTATGTTGTCGTCACCGTCCCAATTTATTTTAGTTTACCATTTGCACACCGGCCTTCGATGAAACAACATTGGCCCGGGAACTGGGCCGATGTATTTAACTATAATCGTGCCGGCACCAATTTTAACATATTGTGCCAATAACCTGTAATGTAGCTGCCTGAAGTGGGCCAATGTATTACCAGCAAACATTGAACAATTGGCCCAATAAATAGTTAATAACGGCCTTCTAATTTGTGTTTGTATCGGCCCGATATCCGTAGTTTTTGTTGCCGTCACCGTCCCAATTTATTTTAGTTTACCGTTTGCACACCAGCCTTCAATAGAACTTCATTGGCCCGTTAACTGGGCCAATAGTGGATAACTATAACCGTGCCGACACAAATTTTAATATATTGTGCCAATAACCTGTAATGTAGCTGCCTGAAGTGGGCCAATGTATTACCAGCAAACATTGAACAATCGGCCCGATATTTGGTTAAGAACGGCCTTAAAATATTTGTTTTTATCGGCCCGATAACTGTAGCTTTTGTTGTCGTCACCGTCCCAATTTATTTTAGTTTACCGTTTGCACACCGGCCTTTGATGAAACAACATTGGCCCGGTAACTGGGCCGATGTTGGATAACTATAAACGTGCCGGCACCAATTTTAACATATTGTGCCAATAACCTGTAATGTAGCTGCCTGAAGTGGGCCAATGTATTTCCAGCAAACATTGAACAATCGGCCTGATATAGAGTTAATAACGGCCTTATAATATTTGTTTTTATCGGCCCGATACTGTAGTTTTTGTTGTCGTCACCATCCCAACTTATATTAGTTTACCGTTTGCACACCGGCCTTCGATGAAACAACATTGGCCCGGTAACTGGGCCAATGGTGGATAACCATAATCGTGCCGACATAAATGTTAGCACATTGTGCCAATAACCTGTAATGTAGCTGACTGAAGTGGGCCAATGTATTATAGTTATTTCATAAGCATCCCAGATTAATTGGGCCAATGTACTTTAGCAATAATCAGGCCAGCAATGTGTTGTCTTGTATTGGTCCGATACCTTTAGATCTGTCAGCCAATATCGGCCCATTTGATTTATGCAAATATTCAGAAACCCAAGATATATTGGTCCTATGCATGATAACCATAATCATGCCAATTAATGTTGTATTTTGGCCTAGTAAATAAAATGTTAGCTGCCAGCATTGTACCAATGATGGAAGACCTTGCATGTGCCGATTCACTCTGTGCTGTACTGGGCCAATAACTGCCAGAACCGCTCCATTTCATTTTAGTTTACATGTTGCACGCCGCCCTTCGATGGAACAACATTGGCCCGGTAACTGGGCCAATGGTGGATAACCATAATCGTGCCGACATCAATGTTAACACATTATGCCAATAACCTGTAATGTAGCTGACTAAAGTGGGCCAATGTATTTTAGTTATTTCATAAGCATCAAAGATTAATTGGGCCACTGCAGTAAAACAATAATCAGACCAGCATTGTTTTGTTTTATATTGGTCCAATACCTTTTGATCTGTCGGCCAATATTGGCCCATTGATTTAATTAAATACCTGTATACCAAAACTCAATATATATTGGCCCTATGCATGAGAAACCGTGCTAATTAATGTTGTATTAAAGTGGCCCAGTAAATCTAATGTCACCTGCCAGTATTGGACCAATGATGGAAGACCTTGCTTGTGCCGATTCACTCTGTGCTGTCCTGGGCCAATAACTCTGCCAGAACCGCTCCGTTTCATTTTAGTTTACTGCTTGCATCCCGGCCTTCGATGGAACAACATTGACCCGGTAACTGGGCTAATGGTGGATAACCATAATCGTGCTGACATCAATGTTAACATGTGCCAATTATGTGTAATGTAGCTGCCTGAAGTTGGCCAATGAATCCCTGATTATTTGGGCCATGTAATCAGGCCAGCACTGTGTTGTCTTGTATTGGTCCGATACCTTTAGATCTGTCGGCCAATATCGGCCCATTTGATTTATGCAAATACCGGTATTCAGAAACCCAAGATATATTGGCCCTATGCATGATCACCATAATCGTGCCAATTAATGTTGTATTTAAGTGGCCTAGTAAATCCAGCTGCCAGCATTGGACCAATGATGGAAGATCTTGCATGTGCCGATTCACTCTGTGCTGTACTGGGCCAATAACTGCCAGAACCGCTCCGTTTCATTTTAGTTTACCATTTGCACCCCGGCATTCGATGGAACAACATTGGCCCGGTAAATGGGCCAATAATGGATAACCTGATTCATGACAACATCAGTTTTTACTACATTGCGCCAATATCCCTTAAAGGGGACAAAAATAACAGTGTTAATAATGTCACTGTTATGAAGCTGGCTGTCCGTATTGGTTGAATATAGGCCATATTTAGAACCGATTGCGGGAAACCATAATAATTCCAATACCAATTTTCACTCTATTGATTTGATAACCTAAACTCTGATTGCCATCTTTGGCCCAATTTGCTACCATTGTCTGTTTGCACAGCAGGATATACGGGCCCAGTGCTGGCCCGTGTTTCGGACCAATAAAGGTAAACCTGAATCATGTTGACATTGTGCCATTAACCCTTAACACCTTAAGAGCGGCCTATGCGGTTTATTTATATGTACCGCCCAGCGGGGTGTTTTTAGCCAAAATAGGGCTGTTTACGTGATCATTTTCATGCCTAAATAAGACCCAGAACGTAAAACAAGTATCTATCCCTGAAAGGGAATAAACAGAGCTTTCGAATGACACCATAACGATCCTTTTATGATGGCTAGTTTTCTTGCAATAACCGTGCAACGCGAGTGCAAAAAGCATGTAATTAGGCACTTTCCCCATACAATTCCTTATATAGCGAGTGAGAGAGGTAGGAGGGAGGTGAGATTCGTGTCAGTAGGTTCGCCGCGGTGGTCTGGAGCAGTCATACGCTCGCTACTCTCCTGCCACCACTTGTCTCTCTCTCTCAGCAACATTACGTGCTGAAATTGCCACTCGACCTATGTCGAGCACCGCCACATAGTCCAGCTTTATTTAACTCGACTTATGTTGCTCGCCGCTAATTAAGGGTTAAGCTGGCTGCCTGTATTGGTCCAACAGATGCCGATTCTGCTGGATTTCAGAATCTTTGGGGTCCGAAACAGCGAAGTTTTACTGTACAGTATTTTTTTTTTATATTGGTTCAATGTTGGCCCTAATCAGGACCGATGTCAGTGAACTTGAATCATGCCAATGTCAATTTTTACTTTATTAATCTGATAATATTTACTCCGATTGCCCGCTTTGGCCCAATTTAATATAGTTATCTGTTTGCACAGCAGGATATGTACCGGTATGTGCCCAGTAGTGGTCGATGTTTCGGACCGATGAAGGGAAACATAAGTCATGCCGACTCCAATTTGCACTACATTCGACCAACAATCTTACACCTAGATGCCAGTATTCGCCCAATTCAATTTATATATCAGCTTGTATAACAGTTCTACAATAGTTATAATCTGGACAAAAGAGGATGAACCGTAATCATGCCATTATAGATTATAACTATATTTTGCCAATAACCATAAATCTGACTCATGTTTGGCCCAATTTATTTAAGTTATCATTTTCACAGTGCAATGTATGGGCCTAGTAACTGGCCCATGTGTAGAACTGATAATGGGAGACCGGAATCATGCCAACACCAAATTGTCCTATATTGGACAAAGTACTGTACCTTAAAAGCTGATATTTAAAATATATCGGTCCACAACTGGCAACAACATTTGATATTGATATCCGTTTGCACCCAGGGATGTATGTGTTTAGTACTGGGCCATGTAGGCTATGTGTGTGCTACTCAAGGGAAATCTACAAATAGTTTATTTTTAAGAGTTAGGCTAAATGGAAAATCTACCCTCCCGCACATAGGGATGCGTTTCAAGTTCTTTGAGTTGCAGTAGGTCACCAAATGTGAACCCATGATTCGAAATGCACCCTCTATATATATAGATAAGTACAGTAAATAAGAATCAAATTGACTAGATTACGTCCTTCAGAGGACGCATAAATGTTTTAGTAATTTGAAGGAGGTACCGGTAATACAATACGGTAATTTTCAATCACGTCCACACCATATGGTGGCACATACTAACCATTAATCAGTCTTACTTTTGCCACTGCTCTGGCAGTTGGATACTTCGCTCAATGAAAGTTGGCTAAAATTATTGATGCATACCGTATATGCGAGAGGGTTAAGAATCATCATTGTCGAGTGTAATCATTTTGCCTAAAAAATAATGACATATTAAGAAAATTAATGTACTGTATGTGATATCAGCATAGGTATATATATATATATATATATATATATATATATATATATATATATATATATATATATATATATATATATATATATATATATATATATATTGTTACGACTGGGGTTCAAATATATCAGGGCTCTTATTCATTGGACTAGTAATGGCATAAATGCTACAACGGAAAGCGCTACCTCCAACCTCTGATGTATATTCCCAGTGAACAAAGAACACAAATACTCTACAGAGTTCTATATGCAATAATAGGCTATCAAACTCTCAATAAATGTGCATCTACTCTAGGCTTAATGTTATGTGAAAACAGCCTATTACTACCTGTAACCGAAGGTGCTTGGTTATGGTATGCAAAGTAAGGTGGTAAGAGAAGTTACAGCTTACGTTACTTTAATCAATAAATGTCAGGCACTCCTGCATGAAAGAAAGTGCACTAAAGTCCTTCAACACTAACAAGGAATCTTCTTTAAATGTTAGATGCTATAGAGATGCTCGTATCGGAAATGGAACCCAAAAAGGCAGGCAGCGGAACAATGCTCGTGCAGGCTATGCACACAAAAAGGCAGAATATATAATGCCGTCGGAGCCAAGAGTATCCTAAACACTACAACAATAATAATAATCGCCACGACAATGCAGTATTCCTATCAACAAAAAGAGCCTAAGTCGTTTGTGTCTCCATACATCAAACTAGGCTGCGAAATGCTTGTGTAATCATAAATGGGTATGCATAAAAAGAGTAATTAGGTTAATATACTTAATGTCTACTGTGACTGATAAAGTCTAGCTAGAGTCAATGATACGAGATACTGGTGCGCATGGCATGCTGCATAGCCTAGTGCAAATCTCAAGTCTGTGCGTCAAATATTACGTTATAATGAAGGGTAGCTCTCTTGAGAAACCTTAATACCGAAGTATTAAGCGTTCTCCTGGCGTACCTCAAAGACAAACAACGAGCTTAGAACAGTGCAGAATGGAATAGGCAAAAAGCCCTCATTCGTGCATGCTCTACTCTCAATGGCACACAGACTAGAATTTACTCAATCAACTCCAGTTCTCAGGTATGTCGTGCAGCTTTTAACTAAAGCCAGCACTCATAGGAAACGATACCTTATAATATCAGACCCCTAGTCTAGCATTATCTAATCCAGCAGAACACTAATTATTATAGGAAGCGGTACTAAACAATATGGATGCTAACCAATGCTTCGTGATCAACTTATCTTAACAACTAAACATACATAGGTTATATCAGACCTTAACGCACAATACAACTGGCCAGCATGAAGCTGATTTTGAAGAGTTAACCAGAGGGGGTATAATATTAATAAAAGGTGGTGAAAAATATGGAAAATGAGAGAGATAGGCAGAGGAAAAGATTCTCAGGTGCAGAGCAGGTGATAGGTAGCAAGGGAAAAAGATGGGTGCGTTCTAGAAACCAGATCTGAGGGAGAGAGTGGCGAGGAACTGTATATATACTCGCACCAGCTCGAGCCGCGTGGGAAAAAAGCAGTTACAAGTCCTCTAGCCACTAGCAAGGGAGCTAACAGCATGGAAAGGACCTCTCTCAACCAACCCCCACTAACGAGGCAGCCAGCCGTGACGTCATCGAGCGGGACAAAAACACTACGCGCTCCCTCTCACTCTGTTCTACTCTCTCTCTCTCTCCCAGATCCCATCATTACTAGTTAATGATAAAACATATACTTTACAATTAAATATAGAAAGCCTTGATATGGGTGAAAACAAAGAGCCTTTCTGGACTGCCCATGACACGAGCTTTCATATGAAATAAAGCACACTCTAATACATAAACTGTAGCCCCATCCACTGCCCTGGCGATCCTAGCGAGCCACTGTAGGACAAGCCATGCGGTTCTAACGGAGTGGTTAACGTCACAATATATATACCAGTACTGTACTGTATAACTATAATACAGTGAAGATCACACTATACTGTAATTTAAAACAAAATTGTTTACATGATTATGAAAGATAATAGCACAGCCATATATGTGTATTGAACAATATGATACATGTCCCTTACATGGTACTCACAGTTGGATTACTGAAAGCTCTATACAAAATGTTAGAAATACAAATACATAAAATACATACTAGGAATGCAAAACTGATAATGTTGTCATATAAACATTGGATTTTTATATGTACCAGTACTGTACAATTATTTGTTTATATACTGGTATCGATTAAAGGAACATTTATATAATCCCATACAAATTGATATACCGGTTTGTGGGATGAATTTTCTCAATTAAATATTTTTGTTTTATTTAATTATTTTAACCTGATCCCAGCTGAATTAAATAGATATATACGCTATGAAAGAATTACGGTATGGCACTCACATTTATGGCAGTGTTTAGTGGGCGGGAAAAGTGAAGGACATACGGGTATGTGTCTAGATAGCCTGCTATCCTGCTTGCATAAAGTGTGGAAGAACTTCACAGGGTTGCCACTAATTTTGATAAGTTATTTGAGATGAATTTACAAATCAATCCAATTAAATGTGTAAGTAAGGTGTACCAGTACCTCTCCAAGCTGATAGTAGTGCACATTAGCATATACCCATAATATATAATAATGTATGAAGAAGGGATTATTGTAGTTATGGTGTATAATAGGGGTTGAAGGTGTCTTGAATGGTACTGTACTGTACATAATGCTCATATACCGGTACAGTATTTTGTTATACTTTTTAGTTACATACATACATACATTGGTTTAACGTTATTTTTCCATTAGATGCATTGTGACGGTTCAGACGGGGTTGCCTTTAACCCTCCGGGCCCGGGCTAGCTCTCCTAATGACAGTGCGGGGTACCCGGGCGATCTGGCCGAAAAACGTCTAGGCCTAGGCTACCGTATTTTTGTTTAGTTTAACTGCTAGAAATTTCCCCATCTATAAACGTAGTGCGGTTTCCAATCTGTAGACTGACGTTGAGTAGAGCTCTCTAAGTCAACTGGTTCAGTTGTGATGACTCCGTGGAGCGAATTTTTCCGCAATGTTGACAATATCGGAGCTTTTCAGACACTAATTTCGTCTGACGTCACAACAATAACATTGATCCGACGTCTTCCTATTGTTTTCGGAGGTGCGGTGACGCAACGATCGGCTTTGTTTACATGCGTCGGACACACGGCGTTCAGACCAAGCTGAATAGGCTTGAAAGCTTACTGTCTGGTATAAGGACACCCGGGCTCCTGCCCTTCTTTCGTGGTGTCATTTTAAAAGGACACCCGGGCTGGAAGGGTTAAGTAGTTGGAGTGTACTGTAGTACAAAAAAGTTGCGCCACAGCACTGCCCCACCAAGTGATCACTGTGGCTGATGTTGGTATAGGCCCTAGTGCTAACCGTGCCTCAGCAAGACTCAACAGAGTCCCCCTGCAGCACTTGCACCTGCAGTATCTGCAACCACACCAGCCTTAACAGTGTTACAAAAAGACATCACCATAACAAGACTCTACTGTATATTAGACAATTGGACTATAGAACAATAAATTCCGGCCACAACATGCAAACACTGTTGCCGACACAGGTGTGGTGCCAAACGGCCCCCAGGTTAGACTCAGTCCCCTGCGGCACCTATCCGCACCCCACCAGCCTCGGCAGTGCCATACCAAGACAGTGCTAAGATAAAGACTTTACTGTCTAGTAATGGCTGTTGATCCACAAGTCTATCGCCATCCCCCATATGAGTCGCCTTGTACAACACCACGCAGTAGTATGTGTGAGGCATAGGCCTATTTTTGTTTTCCTCCACCATTAGATGAAGGCCCCCTTACCCCCTGGGGGGGGTAGGGATTGCATTAGTCTACCATTTACATTTCAAGTGGAAACTGAACTGACCATACCTTACAGTAATGAGATACTCGTATTAATAAGAAAACTAATTAAATAAAGCAGGTGTACACTATAAGTACCGTAGCTTTGTACCGGTACTATATGCTAATGGATATCACAGATGAAAGATCGATATATTTTCTATTTACAGTAATATGCACAGTATGCAGACAAGTTCCTAACATTTTTATCACCATTTATGTTATTGCAAAAATTGGTTAGGATCAATGAAAAATAAGTACGGTAAAAAAAATAAGTACCGGTACATAAAATTTTCAGTATATACCGGTAGTTGTTTACTAATTATTTAATTATATACATTAGTTTAACCATTCTGACCCGGGGGCCCCCTCATAAGGACAGTGTAAGGTACCTGGGCACTTTGGCCGAAAAACGTCTAGGCCTAGGCTACCGTATCTTTGTTATTTTATCTGCTAGAAATTGTCTACGCATTCCTAAACGTAATGCGGTTTCCAATCTGTAGACTGGCGTTGAGTAGAGCTCTGTAAGTCAACTGGTTCAGTTGTAATGACGATTTCCGTGGAGCGAATTTTTCCGCGATTTTGACAATATCGGAGCTTTTCAGACACTAATTATGTCATACCATACAACAACAACGTTGATCCGACGTCTCCTTCTTGTTTTCGGAGGTGCGGTGATGCAATGACCGGCTTTGTTTACACGCGTCGGACGCACGGCGTTCAGACCAAGCTGAATAGGCTTTCAAGCTTACTTCCTTTTCTAAGGACACCTGGGGTCCTGCCCATCTGCCGCGGTGTCCTTAGAAAAGGACAGCCGGGGTGGAAGGGTTAAAGGACTAAAGTTTCAAAATCTTATTATTTGTGTTGCTGGTGTTAATAATAATGTTGTAAGCTACTACCCTGATGATGTCATAACAAAGGCTGTCAAGATAACTAGTTACCGGTAACCTACTAGTAAATAATTTTTGCCCTTTTGTATTGACTAATTGACCTCACCTCAGGGGGTGAGGAGGCCTTCATCTTATGCTATGCAATAAAGTTTTAATCATCGCGCTGTCTTTTTATTGACTGCCGAGGCTGGTGTGGTGCAGAAAGGTGCTACAGGAGACTTTACTAGTAGTCTTACCTGGGCGCTGTTTGGCACCACACCACCGTCAGCCACAGCAGGGTGTCAAACGAAAGCCAAGTTCTTTCTTTTTAGCCGTCCGGGTGGCTCAGTTGATAGCGTCAGTGCTTCATATTTTGCAGTCTTGCGTTCAATCCCCACTCAGATTGAAAAGTTTTTCTGAGACATAGCCGACGGTTACTGTCTCCCCATGAGCAAGGGGGATGGGTAATGGTCTCTGGTTGATTAAAGAAGTGTCAGGCGCTTGAGAATCCTCAAAGGAGGAGATACGGACGCTATATAAGTAACCAGACGATTATTATTATAATATGCAAAGATAAAATTGGGGTTTATAGTTGAAATTATGTCTGGAAGTGATAAAATGACCAAAACAATACTACAGTAGGCCTACTTCATGTTAATTTTCTTGTATTCCTCCTCATATTCATTCAAGCCTTCAAACAAAATTGTTCCAGTTTGACACCCTGGGCCACAGTGTTTGCATGTTGGACCAGTGTTGGGGCAGGACTTTATTGTTCTGTAGTCCAAGTTGTCTAATGAAGAGTCTCGTTATGGTGCTGTCTTGTCGTACCACTGTTAAGGCTGGTGTGGTTGCAGATACTGCAGTAGAGACTTTGTCGTGTCTTGCTGAGGCGCAGTTAGCACTACCGGTATGCCAACATCAGCCACAGTGATGGCATGTTGGGACAGTGTTGTGATGGGACTTTATTGTACTACACTCCAACTGCTGAAAGGCAACCCAGTTTGAGCCGTTACAATGTATGTAGGCTAATAGAAAATTACGCTAAACCATTGTACGGTTTGTATGTATATATTGACCAAGAATGGTATATAATAACTATACAGCTGTAAGAAATAAATATTTCAAGTGTGTGTACCATACCATATCTGAATAAAGTAGAATTTGCAAATTCAGTTGTTCAGTGTCAGCGGCCTTTAAGGTAGCCTACCGGTACCGCAACTTACCGGTTATGCATTCCTTTACATACATTTTATAAGCTTAATCTTGGTACCGGTACCGGTAACTTTTGAAATGTACGGTACCGTACTGAAATATAAAAGGTACAGTATATATCGGTACCGGTAATGCATATACCGGTAGGCCTACTGTATATTTAGCATAAACATATGTATAAATACTCAAACAACTCCATAGTCTAATTAATTAGTCCAGCGGGTGAGCATAGCCTACATAATCAACAGTCAGAATGGTTTGACTTGTGGGATGAAAAGGTTTATCCTTAGATAAATAGGAATGACCGTCTTAGAAGTTGATGACATCGTGTTCAGATGTGGTAGTGCCCACTTCCCAAATATATTTTTCCACAGTTATTGATGAAACACACTAAAATATGGTGTTGGTAGAAGACACTATAGTTTAAATAATTAATAATATACAGTATATCATTAAAAAATTTGGTTACGGTATCGTACTGTACTGTAAGTCGTACATTGTAAGACTGATGATATAGACTGCTTTGAACATTGGCAATTATTGATTAAACAAATTGAGGATTAATAAGACTTTGTATTCAAATTATTAAGACCAGAGTAAAGATCTTACATCGAGATAATTACAAGCTTACATGGTACGGAAATACGTAAAAATCGTCCGAATTCACCCTAGTTTACGGTATCCCACGGACCCACATTCATCCTCACACACTATAGCCAATACACACCAATTAAATGGCGGTTGGGATTAAGCGACCCTCCCTCGTAAACAGGTAGGCCTACGGTACAAGCTAGATACTATAGTGAGTTGGCTCGGCATATGAAGGTGATTCATTCGTGGCCATCCTCTCTCAGGGATTATGACATCTGGCAATAGATAGAATAAATATTCCCAGTTGTTTAGTATTGTACCGGTATGTGTAGCTGATACATTAATTAGGCTATACAGTCATAGCATTAACACCTTACGAGCGGCCTATGCGGTTTATTTATGTGTACCGCCCAGCGGGGTGTTTTTAGCCAAAATAGGGCTGTTTACGTGATCATTTTCATGCCTAAATAAGACCCAGAACGTAAAACAAGTATCTATCCCTGAAAGGGCATAAACAGAGCTTTCGAATGACACCATAACGATCCTTGTATGATGGATAGTTTTCTTGCAATAACCGTGCAACGCGAGTGCAAAAAGCAGGTAATTCGGTACTTTCGGTACATAATTGAGTATGTAGCGAGTGAGAGAGGGAGGAGGGAGCTGAGATTTGTGTCAGTAGGTTTGCCGCGGTGGTCTGGAGCAGTCATACGCTCGCTAGTCTCCTGCCACCACTTGTCTCTCTCTCTCAGCCACATTACGTGCTGAAATTGCCACTCGAGTTATGTCGAGCGCCGCCACATAGTCCAGCTTTATTTAACTCAACTTATGTTGCTCGCCGCTAATTAAGGGTTAACACCTAACGAGCGGCCTAGGCGGTAATTTATATGTACCGCCCAGCGGGGTGTTTTTACCCTAAATAGGGTTGTTTACGTGATCATTTTCATGCCTAAATAAGACCCAGAGCGTAAAACAAGTATCTATCCCTGAAAGGGCATAAACAGAGCTTTCCAATGACACCCCAACCATCCTTGTATGACCGTTAGTTTTCTTGCAACGATCGCGCAATACGAGTGCAAAAACCATGTAATTAGGTACTTTCCCTACATAATTCCCTGTGTAGCGAGTGTGAGGGGGGAAGGGAGGGTGGTTTTCACTTCAATTGGCCCACCGCGGTGGTGTGCGTTGGTCATAGCCTTACTACGCTCCTCACACCGCTCAGCTCTCTCTCTCTGCAACATTACGTGCTGAAAATGGCACACAACATAAGTTGTGAACCACCACTTAGTCCAAATTTCTTTCACACGACATAAGTTGCGCATCACCAAAAAAGTGTTAAAGAAATAAAAATACATATACAGTCAGTCCCCCTAATACACGTATCCTCAGTCCGCGTTTACACTATTCTGCGCCGAGGGGTAAAACAGGTACCGGTACTCAAAATCCCTGTCGGGAATAAGGTAATGATCCCGACAGTTTTAGGTCCAATAGGACATTTGAATTTGGCGGTATCGTATCGCATGTACGATTTCGGCTGGTTCTTTGTATATTGTAGTTTATTCTTAAGTATAGGTTGAATATTAACTGTAATGTATAAATATCTACATCAGCTCTAGATGTATTATGAAACCAAGTTATGGGTTATAATTATTATGAGCCGGCAGCCATATGTAATTTCGCGAAGCGATCGGACGCCGGCCCTTTAGTCTCTCAATCAACACCATACAGCCAACATCTCCCCCCCCCCTTCCCCCCCCCCCCCCCCCCCGGCTCTGACTCAATCTACAGTTCACCATGTGCTACAAATATTAATCTATAACAACAGTCCTACATCACCAGTCCTCTAAGCTAAGTTCATTGTATCGATATTGTATTATGTGAACATTCCTACATGTCATGCAATTGAATTAGCCGTGTGCGGGGGACTGGATTACACCCATCGACTACGTCGTTGGTAATTATATTATAACTATTTGTTGGGATATTTCATGTACCAGTGCTATGCAATATAACCTCTTTATCTAAATTCCCGACAAATAATGGTCCTTCGATCTCTAGTACTTACATTATTGCGGTAATAGTGTTATGTTTGCATCCGGTTTCGCTTGGTGTTACAAATGGCTGCCGCGCTAGAAGTTGGGCAGACTGCCCTTGCATTTTTTTTTTATGTTGCCTACGTTGCCTGGCTATCCCTGTGTTTTTTCGGTGGCGCCCCGTCACTGTTATAGTTTGGGGGAACTAGTTTCCCACTTTTTTCGGCGTGGTGCTGCTTACCTTGTTTGGGGGTTTGCTGGGCTAGGTGTGTGTGTGAGGGTGTCACGGTTTGCTACCATTTCTCGGGGTTTTTGTGGTTCGGCCTACTGAGTGTCTGCGGTTGTTTTGATGACACTGTTCGTGGTAGCCTACTTGGTGACTTTCAGTTTAGCCTTTAGGCCATATGAGACTCTTTTCTCAATTTTGCCGGTGGGGAGGATTCTCATGTGACTCGTTTAATTAAATTTAATAGCCTAGTTGCCTAATTACGGTCATGGGGTTCGGTCTCTGTTGATTCCTAAGCGATTGACAGCCAACAGACCTCATGATTGTGGGATGGGCAGCTGGGCTAGGCCTAATACTTATTACTAGACCTAGTCAGTTCTTTTCATTTACCCTTCTTTCTCTAGCCCTAGTTTGTTTCTGCTATTTGTCAATTTTGCTCAATTAATTCATCCTACTGCAGCTAGTAGCCTAATGGCCGTTTCCAAATTGGGAGTGGCAATGCTATTGCCACATTTTTTAATTTAAATTAATTTGTGTAATAGTTTGCTTTATAGTTTAGAGAGTTAATAGCCTAATAGACTTAAGGGGAGGTATTTAGTTTGTTCCCCAGACCTCCATCAAGCTTAAAATTACACCCCCTTGAGTCCCTTTCAAGATATATTTGTACATTTTTCGGTAGAAAATTTCCCGGCCAAAGGCCGGTTCCTCTTAAATTACAGGCTCGCTATCGCTCGCCAGGATAAAATTGACACCTGAATGGCACGAAAGGTCTTAATATGGGGTGAAAGTTCTTAAAATCGCTAAACTTATGGGGCAAACGTTTTATAATATCAAAAGCAATGGGGCTAAACATGAGGGAGAAAGGGGTCAAGAAAAAAATCCCTTAAGTGGAGATCTCCCCTTAACGATGACAGATTTAAAGAAACTTAAGATTCTTAAAGGAGGGATGAAGGGAAGTTTAAATAGGTGTTTAAGAGATCTTGATGATTTTTTATTAAGTGCCACAGCTGATCAGATTAAGGGTAAATTCGCTACTGTTACTAAATCGCTAGCCACTTACGATAATTACGCTCAGCAGGTATATGGTTTATTGACAATTACTGACGATGTGGAAGAAGAAATGTCGGCAGATCTTGAGTACTTTGAGGACGTTAATACAGCCTTAGCCAGACTATCTTCCACCCAAGAATCAACCCCTGTTAAGGATACCGGTACACCAAAGGTGACTGGTTTTAACCTGCCGAAGCTTACTTTGCCTACCTTTTCCGGGGATTCGGCTACCTGGACTGGATTTTGGGATATCTTTGAGTGTTCCGTCCATCATAATAAAACACTCACATCCATCCAAAGGTTCACATATCTCCATGGTCAATTGAAAGGGGAGGCATTGAAGTTGGTCGATGGGTACAAGCTAGAAGCTACCAGCTACGAGTCTGCAGTGGAGTTGCTGAAGAGAACTTACGGGAGAGTGGAAGTCATCAAGACCGCGTTAATTACCAAATTCTTCACACTAGATCCTCCATCCTATGATGTGGCGGACCTAAAGGAGTACTATGCCTCCTTTGAGAGCCTCCTCCGATCTATGGAGACAATGGCCATCACCAAGGAGGAGATATTTAGTGTAAGTATCTTGAACAAGATACCCTCTCCCCTAAAGGAAATCTTAAGACGACAACTAAGCGACTCTCCACTAAACTTGGAAGCGTTGATGCAGGTGTACCAGACTGAAGTCTTCAATATGGAGAGTACTGGACACTACCGACAAGTGGAGATGACGCCATCTACTGCAGCTTTCCCGGTACAGACTTCTCCTAAACAGAAAAGGCCAATATCATTAGGTTGCAAGTTGTGCAGTGTCCACGGTCATCAGTGGTACCAGTGTCCTAAGTATCCTAAGGCTACACAGAAGATTGGCAAGGCTAAATCGCTTAAGTTATGTACCAGCTGTCTGGCAAGAGACCACTTCAACAGTACTTGCACCAATTCCTACATCAAACCTTGTAAGTATTGCAAGGGGAAACATTTGTTTTCCCTTTGCACCCAGTCTGATCGGCACGACGGCAAAGAAAACGGGAGAACCCCTAAAGAGTCACATGAGAAAGGTAAGAGCGAGGGTGATAAAGTATCTGCCATGTCCATTGCTTCTCGAGAATGTCAATTGCTTCCTACTATGATGCTGCCAGTAGTGGGGAGTAATAATAATACTGTAATGACGCGCACCTTACTTGACCAGTGCTCACAGAGGTCATTCGTTCTGCGGTCATCATTGCCCCAGCTCCAGTGTACCAGCAAGGGTCAAGAGAATTTGCCTCTCCATGGTTTCACTGGTGAAATAGATTCCAGTGACTATGATATCGTGGAGATTTCCTATGTTTGTAGAAGAAAGGTATGTCCCATCAAGGCTGTTGTGGTCGACACACTACCCAGTTTCTATATAGCATCAGAGATTCAACCACATTTGAAATATCTCAGAAGCAAGGGTTATAAACTGGCTGATGATCAACTCTCTGCTAACAATGGTATTATGCTACTGGTCGGAGCTGATTATTACTACGACCTGGTTCACCCTGGATATCGGCGGGTAGATAAGCTAATAATGCTCCCCACGATCCAAGGGTATGCCATTTCTGGATCCTATGCCACTTCCTCTCAAGGCACACAGGTGGAGGTGGTTACAGTCCTCAAGGTAGCAGTAAGCCCCATAGATAAATATATTAGGCCAAATGTGCCTGATAATACATGTACTGATATAGATAAGCTATGGGACTTGGACAATATTGGAATTGACCCACATGAACTTGATCGTGAGTCCAAGCTAGCGTTAGCTCGTATGAAGAGACTGTAACGTATGACTCTGGCAGGGGTCAGTATGTGGTAAGGCTCCCTTGGAATGATAACAAGAGTAAATTACCTACTAATTTCCATCTAGCACTTGGTAGGTTACGTGGCCTTCAGAAGCAGTTTGTCAAGGATCCCAATTATTGCGAGACTTATGCGGCAGTTTTAGCCAAGCAGGTACAACGTGGATTTGTGGAAAGAGTAGATCTCAGTGAGAGTGGGGATAACATCCATTACCTTGCTCACCATGGGATTAAAAAGGACAGTTCCACCACTCCTGTTCATATTGTGTATGATTGCTCTGCTAAATCCAGTGATCGCTCCTATAGCCTGAATGATTGTCTGTACACGGGTCCGTCCCTGGTCTCTGATCTCGCGCAAATTATGTTGCGCTTCAGATGTCATAAGTTTGCATGGGTCGCCGATATTGAGGCCTTCCTGATGCTTCAACTCAATCGTGAAGACAGGGACTCGACAAGATTTTTATGGCCACGGGACCCAATGGATCTAGATTCGGAGTACCTGGTCTACAGGTTCAGAGTCGTCTTATTCGGGGCGACCTGTTCCCAGTTCCTTCTCAACGCTACTATCTTGCGTCATCTTGAGGAGGCTGGACTAGATCCTGACTTCAAGAATGAGATCAAGCAGGGGATCTATGTGGACAATCTTCAAGGCACTGGAGACAATGAAGATTTATTGCTCAAGAGATGCTGGGAGATCCGCGATATATTTGCCAAGGCTCATTTATACTTAAGAGAATGGGCCACAAATAGTGGTCTTTTGAAAGGTCAATTTGCTTCTGACGGTGTAGCTACTGAGAATAGTGAGGTGAAGTTTTTAGGCCACAAATGGGACACTACCACAGATTGTATATCCTTCTGTCACACCCCATGCGGCAGTGAGCTTATAACCAAGCGAAACTGCTTAAGCTTGTCAGCAAGGTTGTTTGATCCCCTAGGTTTTTTGCTGCCTGTAAATATCCGTGCTCGTATGTTTTTACAGCAACTGTGGCGGCTAAAACTAGATTGGGACATGCTCCTCCCGACTGAGTTACAAGATACTTGGCGGTTGATTCGGTCGGACCTTTCCACATGTTGCAAGGTCCAACTTACTCGTCAGGTTATTAGTGGTCAACAGGTGGATCTACATGCCTTTTCTGATGCTAGTAATAGTGCATACGGTACTGCCATATACATATGCAATGGTAGTGAAGCGACACTGGCTATAGCGAAGGCCAAAGTAGCCCCTATAAAGAAGATTACAGTTCCTAAATTAGAACTTACTGCTTTGCTTCTGTCTGCTCGTCTAATAAAGTTTACACTGGATGCTTATGCAGACATACTACAGATTAATAACGTCTATGTCTGGAGCGACAGTCAAATAGCACTTTCATGGGTACACAGCCAGAAAGTGTTACCTGCTTATGTTTCTAATCGCACTGATGAGATACATAACTTAGTTCCTACAGCTAAATTTCGCTATGTGAGCACCAGGGATAACCCCAGTGACATAATTTCCCGGGGGATCTCGGCGCAACAGTTTATGTCATCCTCTATTTGGTGGCATGGACCTCCATGGCTTATATCTCCAACTGAATGGCCTCAGGATTTCAGGGAATGCATATCTGACCCTTCAAGTCGGCCCCAAGATGATGTGTTAAGTAGTTCGAATGTGAGTACTACACATCAGGATAACAAGTTGGTAGAGTGGGAACGTTACGGCAGCTATGATAAAGTAATATGGGTATTTGTATGGATATACCGTTTCATTAACAACATGAGAAGTCGGGCTCACGGGTCTTTCCTTAGTGAAGATTCGTGAAACATAAAACACGTATTGACCCCACAAAACACGAATCACGGTTGAAGAGTGGTGTAAAAATGCTGTTTTTTGTATTCCGCTCCACCCCCCCTCCCTACTCCGCGTGCACACCCTGTACTCTATGCCCTCGGCGGCGGGAAGACGGTGACTTCACGATGGCATTGTGGGAGACGCTTCCATGAAGCGCCTCCCACAATGTCATCGTGACGTCAAAATCAATACTAATTGGACAACCAAGCATACACAATAATTGAAACATAAACAAGTCATTCCTTACATTAAAATTAAATGCTATAAGTAGGTGAGAAGAGTGGGGGCTCCGAGGCAGACCCCCGCGACAGGGCGAGTTCATATAGCCTAGGCCTAGGCTTCCCCGGCCCCACCACTGTCACTGGCCCCGGCCCCGTCCCCGGATAAACCCATAGATTTCCCGATCGCAGTAGTGCCTTCACCAGTTTATTCTTCCTAGGCATTTTGAAGTTGTTGTAGGGTGTAAGAAGGCGGTTGTTACACAATAAATGGGTCAAGTCTCAGCGCACGGACACTTAAGGATATTGGGACTGAGAAGGAAGCCGCTATATGAAGCTATATGAACTCGCCCTGTCGCGGGGGTCTGCCTCAGAGCCCCCACTCTTCTCACCTACTTATAGCATTTAATTTTAATGTAAGTAATGACTTGTTTATGTTTCTATTATTGTGTATGCTTGGTTGTCCAATTAGTATTGATTTTGATCAAAAATTACCGTCAAATGTGTGTGGAATTGCGGGCTGCCGCCCATATGTATTTTTCTCCATAAGTTATGTTATCCCCAATGCACGAATTCCCAATACACGTCATGTAATGCCGCCCATATAGGCGCGGATTGGGGGGAATGACTGTACTGTACATATATTTTTTTATAAATACTGTATAATAAAGGTGTCCGAATTTGGACAGGATTTGGGGCCATTTCGGACACCTAGCCTGAATTTGTACATGAAAATAAAACATATTCATAAGACTAACAAGTGATCCCAGTATAGATTCGGACCTATCGGGTTAATTCGGACATCTTTGAACATTTTAAAGGGTCTTATCACACTCCCTAAAAGCATAAATAGGCCTATCATATCATAAGATATGGTACAACCTTTTGGGGCAAATTCAGACATATCTGGATTTATGACCCTGACAAAGTAAAAATAAGGATTATTGTGACATACCGGTAACTCAAAAATACCCTGTGTAAGTGACCACAATCAACCCAATTACAAACAATATCTGAATCTGAGAGGTTGTATTTATTTTATTCATTTTCATCCTGTCTGAATTCACCCCATTTTTACAGAAATTACAAATATATATAACTAAATACCGGTACCGTACCCAGTTACGGGAAATAATATACGCAGAGCCCTGGCGGTTGAGTGGAGAGCACGCTCACGTGTGAATCTGCTTGACCTGGGTTCAATCCCAGCCAAGGCGGACATTTAGTGGGTGTGGTAGTACTGTACGTCCTAGCATGTATATCATGTTCGCACCCAGTCAGGGGACACCTCGATGACTTAGCCTATACAGACTAATGACATACACAACAAAGCCATTCCAAAACGTACTTCCTCTATCTACAACACCTCGTCTCTACTATCTACACTTTCCCAGCCGTATGGTCCTAGTGTACTGTCTGATGGCGTAATGGAATTCCAAATGTAAGACATGATGCCAATTAATTGTTTTGTACTTTCACCGGTACCGGTAGTATATTTGGTTAATAACTATTATTTGTAATTTATTAATGTACCGGTATAGCTTGAAGACCATGAATCAACCTGTATGTTCCCCCTGACAGTTTTTAAGTGCAGACACTGCTTTGAATGACAGATTGGTCACACTAGTAACCTACATTTTCCATGTGCCAAGATTTATACACTATATGGACTTGGAGAAGGCCTATGACAGAGTGGATAGAGAAGGTTTGTGGAAAGTACTTAGAATATACAGAGTAGATGGCAAGTGCTGAAAGCAGTGAAGAGCATGTATGGGGGTGCAAAGGCGGCAGTACGTGTGGAGAGTGAGCAGAGCGAGTTCTTTGACCTGAATGTTGGTTTGAAACAGGGGTGTGTGATGTCCCTGTGGTTGTTTACTGTATATATGGATGAAGTCATAAAATAAATACTATCAAGAGCAGTGGATGTTGGTGTTACGGTGTATCGCTGAAAAGGGAGGGAATTGAGTGGAAGCTACCTATACTGCTGTTTGATACAGTTCTGATGAGTGATAATGAATGGGAGTTGCAGGGCCTGGTAAATGAGTTTGGAACAGTGTGCGAAAAACGGAATTTGAAGGTAAATGCAGGGATGAGCAAGGTTATGGTCTTCGAAAGGGGTGAAGTCACAGAGTGTGAGGTGAAGCTGAATGGTCAGGCTATGGAGATCGTCAACTCTTTTAAGTATCTGGGCAGTGTGTTGAGTAAAGATGGGACTAGGATGAAGAAGTGTGGGAGAGGGTACAACAGGGGAAGAGGGTTGTAGGAACGCTGAAAGCAGTAACAAGAAATAGGGTGGTCAGTATGGAAGTGAAGAAGTCCTTGCATGACAGTGTGGTAATCCCGACACTGACTTACGGAAGCGAAGCATGGACGTTGGTTGAGAGACTCAGACCAAGAGTGAGAGCAGTGGAAATTAATTACTTAAGAAGTGCGTGCGGAGTTACATGGGGGGATAGACAGACTAATGAGGAAGTAAGAAGGAGGTGTGGTGTGGAGGTAGATGTGCTGGAAAGTGTGAAAAGGAACAACTTGAGATGGTTCGGCCATATGGAACGTATGGAAAGCGAGAGAGAGAATGACTAAGAGGGTGTACGAGAGCGAGGTGGAGGAACAGAGAGGGAGAGGTAGACCGAAAGAGAGGTGGAAGGATGGAGTGAGGAAGTATATGAACGAAGGCGGTGCTGTTTGGGGGAGGGGCGTCGACTGACTGGGGACAGAGGTGCATGGGGGCGGTTCGTTCGTGGCCACCCCTTCGGGGATCACGGCGTCGGGCAATAGATAGATAGAGCAGACTGGAAAACTTATACCAACCCAAATTCAGAGAACCACTTGAATGGAATGCTACGGTAATCTGCTTGCCAATCTGAGAAGGCCAAACTACCTGTCTATAAGATGAATACGGGTACCGGTAGTCCATCATTGCAAATATATAAGCCTACCGTACCGGTACTGCTACCCGGCCTAAATTGAAATTAGTTTTTGCTTGTCACTATATGCAGATATTTACTGATTTACAAACCATCAATGCCTATCAAAAAGATGAGCTTCATTAATTTATCTCAGTACGGAACATGGAGACACCCATATTTTACTCACTTGAATTAGGCTAGCTGTAAACAGTGTATTTCTGCATGATGTGAGGGCACAGTTTCTAGTACCGGTATCACAAGACAGCAAACCTTTGTTTGATATATTTATAGTCATGGTAGGTGGGCCTGCTTACCTTAGCCAGCAGACCAGTATTTCTTTGCAAGCATAAACAAATACCGGTATATAGCAAATATAAAGATCACGGCAACTCGAAGCTACTGACTTCAGCTGGGATCATTAAACTGAATTTAAAACTCTGGAGAGCTCTCATAGGTTTCACACAGGCTGGTTCAAACTTGTATACACTATGTTCCTCTTTTTTGTTAAGAATAATTGATACCGGTATTGAGTAAGACTCAATGTAAGGCAAAATATAATATACCGGTAGCCTACATGCATATCGGTACTGTACTAATGATGATAGGCCTACCATTTAACAACACATAAATTATATAGGCTACTGATACCGGTACGTACTTGATGTGATGTATATCTGAACTAATATTCTCTGCAGTTTATATTCCTGTAATAATAAAACTCTGCATAAATTAGATAAACCAGGAACAGATGGAGTGTGTGGGGAAATGTTGAGGTATGGTGGTGAGATAGTGATAGAATGGGTATGGAAAATGTGCAAACTAGCATAGGAGAAGGGGAGAGTGCACCCGATGAGGGCAAAGGGGAAAGAGGAGTGTATGGTAACCACCGAGGAATATGTCTTCTAAGGGTAGTAGAGAAGGTATACAGTAGGGTAGTGATTGACAGAGTGAGAATGAGAACGGAGAAATGGATAGGCGACGAGCAGGGAGGTTTTAGGAAGGGAAGAGGATGTGTAGATCAGATTTTTACCTTGAATTGTGTTGTGGAGAAATATCTGGAGAAGAAACAAAAGGTATATGTTGCCTTTATGGACTTGGAGAAGGCCTATGACAGAGTGGATATAGAAGGTTTGTGGAAAGTACTTAGAATATACGGAGTAGAGGGCAAGTTGCTGAAAGCAGTGAAGAGCATGTATGAGAGTGCAAAGGCGGCAGTACATGTGGAGAGTGAGCAGAGCGAGTTCTTTGACCTGAATGTTGGTTTGAAACAGGGGTGTGTGATGTCCCCGTGGTTGTTTACTGTATATATGGATGGAGTCATGAAAGAAATACTATCAAGAACAGTGGATGTTGGTGTACCGCTGAAAAGGGAGGGAATCGAGTGGAAGCTACCTATACTGCTGTTTGCAGATGATACAGTTCTGATGAGTGATAATGAATGGGAGTTGCAGGGTCTGGTAAATGAGTTTGGAACAGTGTGCGAAAAACGGTATTTGAAGGTAAATGCGGGGAAGAGCAAGGTTATGGTCTTCGAAAGGGGTGAAGTCACAGAGTGTGAGGTGAAGCTGAACGGTCAGGCTATGGAGATCGTCAACTCTTTTAAGTATCTGGGCGGTGTGTTGAGTAAAGATGGGACTATGGATGAAGAAGTGCGGGAGAGGGTACAACAGGGGAAGAGGGTTGTAGGAACGCTAAAAGCAGTAACAAGAAATAGGGTGGTCAGTATGGAAGTGAAGAAGTCCTTGCATGACAGTGTGGTAATCCCGACACTGACTTACGGAAGCGAAGCATGGACTGAGAGACTCAGACCAAGAGTGAGAGCAGTGGAAATGAATTACTTAAGGAGTGCGTGCGGAGTTACATGGAGGGATAGACAAACTAATGAGGAAGTAAGAAGGAGGTGTGGTGTGGAGGTAGATGTGCTGGAAAGTGTGAAAAGGAACAACTTGAGATGGTTCGGCCATATGGAACGTATGGAAAGAGAGAGAATGACTAAGAGGGTGTACGAGAGCGAGGTGGAGGGACAGAGAGGGAGAGGTAGACCGAAAGAGAGGTGGAAGGATGGAGTGAGGAAGTACATGAACGAAGGCGGTGCTGGTTGGGGGGAGGGGCATCGACTGATTGGGGACAGAGGTACATGGGGGCGGTTCGTTCGTGGCCACCCCTTCGGGGATCACGGCGTCAGGCAATAGATAGGCTAGATAGATAGATAAATTAAAACTAATGAAAGATTATACCAATAAATGACAGTGCTGTACATTCTGTCCAGTAAATCATGTTTCAGCAGAGTATTTTTGTATAAAAATTGGAAAATTGAACCCGGTACATGTACTGGTGTATATATTTTTGTATTTTTTTTTTTTTTTTTTTTCTATGTGATTGAGGGAGGTAAATGGCATAACTGCCTATAGCGAGTGCCTCCCCCATAGTTGAAAGAGTGACAGGGCCAAAATCAAGGGACGTTCGAGCCAAAATGCCTGGACACACGGAGTTTGAAGCAATTTAAGTCATAGGAAGAGGGAAAGACTGATTCTGGGAGAGAGTTCCAGAGCTCAGCTGTTGAGTAGAAGAAAGTTTGAGAGTAACGTTTCACTCTTGGGTTGGAGAGTTGCACAGAGTAGGGGTGGGATTGAGTTGCAAGACGGGTACCACGTGCCCTACGTAAAGGAGGTGGTATGCACTGGGATGGCTCTGAGGAACACTGATTATTATAGTAGCGATAGAATAGCGAGAGAGATGCAACATTGCGGCGGAGAGAGAGAGATTGCAGAGAGTTGGTGAGTGGACGGGAGTTAATGATACGAAAGGCCTTCCTTTCAACTTTGTCTAGGAGAGCGGTGTGAGAGGAACCTCCCCACACATGTGAACAATACTCAATACTAGGGCGCACTATGCCCCTGTACAGAGCAAGAAGCTGTGCAGGGGAAAAGAACCCCCTAAGGCGGTTGAGCACACCCAGCTTCTGGGAGGCTGACTTAGCAAGACTGGTAATATGGTCCTTCCAAATGAGAGCAGAAGAAAAAGATACACCAAGAATATTGAGAGAAGATGAAGGGTTGATTTTTGTATTGTTGAAGAATAAGGGATAGTCCGCTGGGAGATCCTGACGGGTAGATAGATGGAGAAATTGGGTTTTGTAAGCATTTAAGTTAACAAGGTTTTCTCTGCCCCAATTGGAAATAGTATTTAGATCAGAATTTAAGAGTTCTATGGCTTCATTACGTTTGTCGTTGAGGGATTGCTGGCTGGGGCGTTCTGAAAAACTAATGGAGTAGTGTAAGGTTGAGTCGTCTGCGTATGAATGGATGGGAATTAAGGTACAGTTAAGGAGATCATTTATAAAAATTAGAAAGAGAATAGGAGATAGGACAGAGCCCTGAGGAACACCGGAGTTTATAGGGTGAGGAAGTGAACAATGGCCGTCCACAACCGCGGCTATGGAACGGCCGGAAAGGAAATTAGAGACAAAGTCACAGATGGAGGGATAGAAACCGAAGGAGGGTAGTTTAGAAATTAAAGATTTATGCCAGACTCTATCGAAGGCTTTCGATATGTCTAGTGCAATAGAAAAAGTCTCACATAAGTTCCGAAAGGAGGATGACCAAGAGTTAGTAAGATATGAAAGAAGATCACCAGTAGAGCAACCCTTAAGGAAGCCATACTGGCGATCTGAGAGCAGATTATGAGAAGAGAAATGCTTAAGAAATTTGGAAGCAAGAATAGTTTCAAAAACTTTAGAAAGACAAGAGATAAGAGTAATTGGACGATAGTTGGAGGGTTGAGAGCGGTCACCCTTCTTTGGGACAGGTTGAATGTGAGCAAACTTCCAGCATGAAGGGAAGACGTTAGAGGATAGACAGAGACGAAAGAGTTTGCCTAGGCAGGGAGTCAGTACGGAAGCACAGTTTTTGAGAACAACAGGAGGAACACCGTCCGGACCGTACGCCTTATTAGTGTTAAGCCCAGAGAGGGTAGAAAGTACATCTTTAGAAGAGATTAGGATATTAGGCATAAGTAAGAGAGAGGAGGGCGGAGAGGGAGGAATAGCACCGGAATCATGCAAGGTGGAGTTTCTAGCAAAAGTTTGAGCGAAGAGTTTAGCTTTGTCAGAGGAAGAAGTGATGGTTGTGCCATCAGAGTGGGAAGGGGAGGGAAAGACGAGGAAGAGAAATTGTTGGAGAGGTTTTTGGCTAGATGCCAGAAAGCTTGGGAAGAGCTAGAGTTGGATAGTTCAGTGCATTTATTATTGATGAAAGAGTGTTTGGCAAGTCGAAGAACAGATTTGGCTTGATTCCGGGCAGAAACATATGAAGAATGAGAGTCTTGAGTTTTAAGGCGTCGGTACCGTTTGAATGCTTCCTCCTTATTGCGGACAGCAGTAGAACAGGCGTGAGTAAACCAAGATTTTTTAGCATTAGTCTGAGAGAAAGAGAATGGAATGTATGCTTCCATGCCCGATAGGATTACCTCGGTAATGCGTTCAGCACTCTCCGAGGGTCCTCGGCCATGGAAGCAGAAATTATTCCATGGGAAATCAAAGAAGTACTGCCGAAGAGCCTCCCAGTCGGCAGCGCCAAAGTGCCACAAGCGCCGGCGGCTAGGAGGATCGGGTGGCCGTACTGGAGAGATAGGACAGGTGACAGAGATAAGTTTATGGTCGGAGGAGCCCAAAGGACAGAAAAGATCGACAGTATAAGAAGGGTTAGAAGTCAGAAACAGGTCAAGAATGTTGGGCCGATCTCCGATGCGATCCGGGATACGGGTGGGTTGCTGAACTAACTGCTCTAGGTCATTTAGGATAGAAAAGACGTAGGCTTGTTCACCAGGTGGATCAGTAGTGTGAGAGGAGAGCCATTGGCGGTGGTGAACGTTGAAATCTCCTAAGATGGAGATTTCTGAGAAAGGAGAAATGGATAGAATGTGTTCCACTGTAGAGTTTAGATAGTCAAAGAATTTGGGAAAGTTGGTAGAGTTAGGGGAAAGATAGACAGCACAGAAATATTTAGTAAGAGAATGACAGGAAAGTTTGAGCCATAAAGTTGAGAATTCAGAGGAGTCGAACACGAGAGCAAGTGAGTTTGTTGTGCACATATGCACAACATCCGCCTTTGGCTTTGAAACTAGGATAGAGAAAATAGGAGGATACAGAGAAGGGTTTGCTGGATGTTGCTACAGACACCTGAGTTTCGGTGAGGAAGAGAAGATCAGGTTTGTAGGAGGAGAGATGGTGCTCAACAGAGTGAAAGTTAGAGGAAAGTCCGCGAATGTTGCAGAAATTAATAGAAAGAGTAACAGGCCGAGGTCCAGGTAATTGTGTGGGGTCGTCAGGGGATGGTCGGTTGGGTGAGGGGGCATTTATGGTCCCCCCCCCCTGGGGACTCCGAGGCTGGGCTAGAATTCATAATTTTTTTTTTTTTAATTTTGGTGTGGAGGAATGAAGTGTGGTGTGCATGTTTAGTGTAGTAAAGTGGATAGGAGGAGGAGGTGTTTGTGAGAGCTAGCTGGATTGCTCTCAGTGTAAATGAGGCACAAAGAAAATCAGTAAGAGAGGCCAAGCAAATGAAACAGGAGTTCCAGCGACTCTTTATCACATGCCTATAACCTCACCTGTGAGGTTATAGGCCAACTCAGTTTTCTCATACTTTCTCAGTGTTTCATGCAAGCGATCCTGACCATGTATGGCAAAATGTCAATTATAATTAATAATACTAGAGTCACTTTGATCAATAATGTAATCAATATGAATAGAGATAAGGAAAAGCGTCGTCCACAGTGAAACATATTTATTAAAACCACATAAGAACATTAACATTATCAAGCAAGTCCACGGTAAAACATATTTATTAAAACCACATAAGCACATTGACATTATCAAGCAAGTCCAGGGTCAAACATATTTATTAAAACCACATAAGAACATTGACATTATCAAGCAAGTCCAGGGTAAAACATATTTATTAAAACCACATAAGAACATTGACATTATCAAGCAAGTCCAGGGTCAAACATATTTATTAAAACCACATAAGAACATTGACATTATCAAGCAAGTCCAGGGTCAAACATATTTATTAAAACCACATAAGAACATTGACATTATCAAGCAAGTCCAGGGTAAAACATATTTATTAAAACCACATAAGAACATTGACATTATCAAGCAAGTCCAGGGTCAAACATATTTATTAAAACCACATAAGAACATTGACATTATCAAGCAAGTCCAGGGTCAAACATATTTATTAAAACCACATAAGAACATTGATATTATCAAGCAAGTCCACGGTTAAACATAGTTATTAAAACAACAGAAGAACATTAACATTATCAAGCAAGTATTGATAAAGGTATTAAACATTATTAATTCTAATACATATATATCCCATTCCCAATACAGCTCTACAAGGGTGGTCCAGTGAGCCAGGCCAGCCAGCCCAGCCAGGCGACACAGGATGAGGAGGCAGTGGACGACCTGGTGGAGCTGGCCACGCCCCCTGCAGCGGCCGCGGCACCAAGGGCAGCCACCGTCGACCCACCTCCAGCCACCGTGGACCCAGCGGTAGGAACGACCCAAGCCGAAAGGGACCTGTTGAATAAGGTAAATATACATATTGTTACACTCATTTATATTTGCCCAGCACCTTTCACTTGAGTAGTATTTATAAGAAATACATTTACTTTTTTTTTACGGTCAGGCTATGGAGATCGTCAACTCTTTTAAGTATCTGGGCAGTGTGTTGAGTAAAGATGGGACTATGGATGAAGAGGTGCGGGAGAGGGTACAACAGGGGAAGAGGGTTGTAGGAACGCTAAAAGCAGTAACAAGAAATAGGGTGGTCAGTATGGAAGTGAAGAAGTCCTTGCATGACAGTGTGGTAATCCCGACACTGACTTACGGAAGCGAAGCATGGACGTTGGTTGAGAGACTCAGACCAAGAGTGAGAGCAGTGGAAATGAATTACTTAAGGAGTGCGTGCGGAGTTACATGGAGGGATAGACAGACTAATGAGGAAGTAAGAAGGAGGTGTGGTGTGGAGGTAGATGTGCTGGAAAGTGTGAAAAGGAACAACTTGAGATGGTTCGGCCATATGGAACGTATGGAAAGCGAGAGAATGACTAAGAGGGTGTACGAGAGCGAGGTGGAGGGACAGAGGGGGAGAGGTAGACCGAATATGAGGTGGAAGGATGGAGTGAGGAAGTACATGAACGAAGGCGGTGCTGGTTGGGGGGAGGGGCGTCGACTGACTGGGGACAGAGGTGCATGGGGGCGGTTCGTTCGTGGCCACCCCTTCGGGGATCACGGCGTCAGGCAATAGATAGATAGATAGACATTTACTTTTATCCCACTACATTACATTAACTTCTATTAATTTAGTAGAGTAAAATTTAAGCATATATCCGAAATATTCTTTACAATAGATTTGTAACTCTATGCACCCTTTCCCATGGAGTGCAGGTGTGACATTCCTTGGCTAGTTCAAAGGTCACCACTATATTTCTATGGCGCTGCTGAGGTCTCCCCTCTCCCCCAACCCCCTATTACCATTTACCAGTTTACATACACTGACAGACAGTGTTGACCGAATTTATTATGGTATTACATCGTTTTATTTGCAAACCTTTAAACACAATATATTTAACACACAGCTGCGTGAGGCGGAATCCCGGCAGCTCAACATCCACGCCGCTTGGAGGGGGGCACACCAGGAAGAAACACCGCTCATGACAGAGGTCCGCCTCTTTCACCAACTCCTGACAGCCTCGTTCAAGGCTGTGGAGCGACGCCATGTGGAGCATTATATGTTCGAGGGGCTCAAGTTGGTGACAGGGATGAATGCCTATGCCCTGGGGACAGGCTCAATCCCCAGGGTGGTCATTAATGATCCACAACCGCCGCTACAACCCCCGCCAGCTCTTCCCCAGCCCTACGAGCCCAGGACACTTCCAGGACCTTCCCACTACAAGCTGCCCAGCGCACCCGGTACCCCTATTGGCTGGAGGTCACGGGCCCCCACCTATGGCCGTCCTGATGCCACACCCATCGAGCCACCCCGATCAGTGACCCCTAGGCAGTCGGACATTGCAAACTTGGACCGCTACCTGGAGAATGCCGTCGCTGGGCCGCTGAGGGACTTCAATTATTAGTTTCTCTTTTCCCCCCTATCTCTATTTTCCTATCGGTTTTGTTTTATTAGTTTAAATTCACCAAATAGCATTTCTTTTCCCCCCTATATATCTCTATTTTCGTATCTGTTTTTTGTACTTTTATAATAAAACAAAATGTGTAATATGTTGTTTGCCATATCCTTGACCTAATGTAAGTTTAATTCATGTACACGCTAAGATAACTCTGCACATATATGACTTCAATTACCTAAATATTTATAGAAATGTTAGTACCAAATAATCCTACCATAATATCTTGCGCAACAAACATAGAACAAACCAAGTACAGAAGGAATGAAATAAAATAATGATAAATAATGATAAATAAAATAATAATAATGATAAATAAAATAATAATAATGAATATAAATACATGTCAGGGAAAATAAATAAATTAACGAAAATATAAGTTTGTTACAAATACCTAGAACAAATAGGAAACATTTTGAGTGGCAAAATAAATTAGAAAAGAAATAGAAATGTGTAGAATTCTATAGAACAATTATGAACCATGTTGAGAGTGAAAATAAAATATAAAATATAAAAGAGATGGAAATATATGGAACAAATATGAAACATGTTGAGGGCAAAGCAAATGTTAAAGAAAAATATAAAGGTGATAGAAATATTTAGAACAAATATGAAATATTTAGAACAAATATGAAACCTATGTTGAGAGGGAAAAGGAAATATAAGAGATAAATATAACAGAGATAGAAATCTATAGAACAAATATGAAAGATATGTTAACGTTTACATGGTCATGTGTCACCTGTGCTATATTTTATAAAATAATAAGTATACATAAATCAGGTTGTATTAATCATGAAGTATACACTATTATCTTTACTTATTAAATGCCATTGGTAATTGCATTAATAGATAGAATGCGTGTATAATGTTTAAGTTATAGTAAAACGACTCTAATACCTGATTTATGTATAGATATATATAGATATATTGTATGAATTGGGAACCATTTCTACTTACCATTCACCGTTGCCAGGGCAGCAGGTTCCGTGGGAGGCTGTAGTAGTCTGTGAGGTAGTACCTCACTATTTTGGCAGGTCCGGGTCCAGCTTGCCGCTGACGTGGCTGCAGTCCGTCCAAGGGGTCCCTTGTCCAGTCTCCAGGCCGCACACGGGCGTGATGCTCAGGTAGGCTGTTCGTGCCTGGCCGTCTGTCGATGAGGATGTTGTGGAGGATGCAGCTTGCGAGAACCTTTTCAACAGTGCTTGCCTGTAGGTTGAGAGTCGTCAGCAGGCACCGGAAGCGGTTGGCCAGCATCCCGAAGGAGTTCTCGACCACCCTCCTGGCCCTCGACAGACGGTAATTGAAGGCGCGTTGTTTCTTTTGTAGTCCTCGGTGGGGGTGTGGTTTCTGGAGTCACTTTCTCATAGGGAAGGCATCGTCGCCCACAATGAAGTAGGGCACTGGCTCGTCATCTCCAGGCAGTGGCTCCCGGCCTGGCAATCCTGCTGCGTTGTTTTCTAGCGCCTGCCGGAGGTCGGTCACCTGAAAAATGCCGGCATCCGCGGCTGACCCGTTTGCTCCCACATCTACGTAGGTGAACTTTCCCTTGGAGTCAACCAGTGCAAGGAGAACGATGGAGTGGTACCCTTTGTAGTTGTAGTAGTACGATCCACAGTTGGCAGGGGGTTGCACTGTGATGTGCTTACCGTCGATCGCTCCTACGGTGTGGTGGAAATTCCATGTGTCGGCGAATCCCTTGGCTATGTCCTTCCACCCCTGCGGTGTCGTCGGGCACACGATCACCTCCTCCAAGTATTCCTGTACGATGGCCTCGCATGTCTCCTGTACAACCTTTGAAATGGTGTTTGGACCCACTCGGAAGTTGAGGGCCATGCTTTTGTAGGCCTCACCTGTGGCCAGGAAGCGGAGTGTGATGGCCAGACGTAGGCCTGGCTCCAGGGCCTTCCTAAAATTAGTATCCTGCTTTTGGATGCGTGGTGTCAGCCGTCCCAGAATCTCAGTGTAGAGTTCCTCGTCCATTCGCAGGTAATACTTGTAGGTGGTGACGTCCGTTGCTTGTAGGGTCTTGAGCAGTTGCTGATAGTGGCCATACTTTTCTCTTTCTGCTATCCATTCCCTCACAAAACAACTACGTGCCTTGGCTTTGCGTTTCTTATTCTTGTTCCTAATCCGAGTCCTCCTCAAAATCACGGCAGTGTAGAGCTGGACTCTCAGGTTGGTAATCAGCAACTGGTTGCGGTGCAGTAGGTCTTGGTAGTAGTCGTCGGTTGTCAGGTAGGGCAGCAGGTGTTCGAGTAGGGCAGTGCCGGGCTCCATGGTGCAGATGCAAGGTTTGGTGGTAGACTCTGTGGGGGTCTACGGCCCCCGACCTTTATATAGGGTTGGGTACTTGGTTGTGCTTCTGTCGTAGGAATCGACCCTGTCGGGTGACACACGTATGTATCGTGCGACACACTTGCGCAGCACATATGCTGCTCGTCTGGCAGACGACTAACATCCTATCAACATCCTAACAACATCCAACTTAGCGTACTGTGAACGTGTTGCGCGGACGTGTGTGTCGTACTGACATCATAATAGGGTCACAAGTTAACGTGTGGCAGACGTAACTGTGTCGTGAGTGACGTGTGAGTGACGTGCGGCTGTCCTTGTCTGGCGAGCCTCGTGTCAAACGTGTCGATTCGGCAAAAAGTTGTTAAATCGGCTAATATCGGCCGTTGTCGTGTCTTGACGTACTGTATGGGACGCGGCCTTTTAGGGTTAGGATAACGTCTTTGGATTTATGCTCAAATGACCTGCCTATAAAGCCAATTATTTTGTTTGCCTTCTTAACAACTTCTGAACATTGTTGACTCGGTTTTAGGTTACTCGATATTGTTACTCCCAGATCGGTTTCTCTGTTTACATTCTTAAGCTGAGTGCCATTCATCGAATATTTGCTTTCTCATTTAGGTATCCGATATGTAGTACTTTACATTTATCCGCATTGAAACTCATTTGCCAAATTTGAGCCCAATGTGACAATTTATCTAGATTGTGTTGCATATCGTCAACTTGATCTTTTGAGAGTACGCTATTTGCAATTTTTGTATCGTCAGCAAATTTTGAGATTGTACAGGTGAGACCCTCATCTATGTTGTTGATGTAAATTAGAAAGAGAATTGGTCCTAGTACCGATCCCTGGGGTACCCCGCTACTTACATTGGTCCATTTAGATGCCTTACCGTTTATGACTACTCTTTGCTTTCTGTCACTGAGCCAATTTTCTATCCATTTCAACACACCGTCTTGTATTCCATGCGTTTTTAGTTTTAGCAGTAAACGTTTGTGGGGAACTTTGTCAAAGGACTTTTGAAAATCAAGGTATATAACATCTACAGCTTTACTCTCATCGTAGAGGTTGAGGATATCGTGGAAGAAGTCTAAGAGGTTTGTTAAACAGGAACGTTTTTTACGAAAGCCGTGTTGAGTATCTTTAAGTATGTTATTTTCCTCTAAGTGATTTACGAGTCTGTCTCTTATGACCGTTTCTAGCATTTTACATACAACTGAGGTTAAGCTAATTGGACGATAGTTACTGGGTAGGGATTTGCTGCCTTTTTTTAATATCGGTGTTACGTTGGCTATCTTCCACTGATCAGGCATAAATGTAATGTAATTAGGGCCACTAGGGGTAAGGATGTAGTAGTTGGGCGTACCGCCTGCCTTGTTTACACTACTCGGCACGCTCGCGATCATTTTCCCGTCTATTTTGACTGCCGTGGGATATAATAGGTTGAGGGGGGCTTTTTCCATCCTCACCCCCATATGACTTATTGCCATCATCATTTATATTTCTAGCATAGGGCAAATAACAAAACAAAACAAAAAAAATAGCCCTAAAAACAGACGGGAACATAACCGCGAGCGTACGACCGATATAAACATGACGACCATATGACCGGATAATAAATCCTTCCAGGGCTAGGTTGCGGCATCTGCCTTACTAATGCCATCCTAGCATTTAAAAGAAAAGATCAAGGGAAGGGCTGGTAGAGTGGCAGGCTGACCCCCCACTAAATTTTTAAAAAGCCGCTTTCTGTCTAAGGCAAATACGGTACGGTACTTCATGCTTAACCTTACCAGGCAAGCAGCTTATGTAGGTATATATATATATATATATACAGTATATATATATATATACCCCCCCATTAATTATTGTCATTAACAGCAGGTGCAAATAACAACAGTCAAATTATATGCGATGATGCAAATGTAACTGCGAGCATGCGTCTATGTAAAAATAGCGGAAGGTACACCCACCAACACAACTCTTACCGGCCTATGTTTCGGAAGGTACGCCCAACACAACTCTTACCGGCCTATGTTTCAGTTAGACTCAAAAATCACACTCACAATACACTTACTATATACTGGGTACCAATCTAGGCCTAGGCTATTGTCTCATGAAATAAAGTCGGCAAGAATGTAATTACCGGGTGTACCGCCTGTCTTGTTTACACTACGCGGACGCTCACCATCATGTTCCCGTCTAATTTGACTGCCTTTGGATACAAAAATACATTACCCTAACCAAACAACCTAACCTAACCTAACCTAGTATTCATGTATTCATGTAGGTTAAGTATTTATAGATGATTTATGTTGTATGTCGGTAGTGGTACACCCGGTAACTACATCCATCCCGAGGATTCCTAGCCTCCTGCCCCCAAACCAAAACTTAACCTAGTATATTTGACTATTTATGAATGTAAGATGTAAAAATATATTGTAACCTTACCTAATTAGGCTACTGAGATATATGTACAGGACTACAGGTCTCCTCACTACACAGGATTATACCGAATGCTTTTTTCAAAATTATCCCACGGCCAGCTGTTATTTGCCTCCTGCTGGTAATATGCATGATGATGGAATATTTCATGGGGAGGTGAATTGGTAAAATGGTATTTGGCTATAACTAGTTTTGGTAAATCTACAGTTATACTACCCATTCCCCACTACCACCTCCCCCCTTCAAAACACACCTTTTAGCATGTTTTTGGATGGTTCAGCAGACGCGGAAACCGGAAAAAAAAAAACGTATTTTGATACAAATTTATTACCAACCAGATACGAGTTTTTCAGGTAATTTGTTGTTGTTTTTTTATTTCTTCTTTGATATACAGTGTTGTTTAATACCGAGGACCGTCGCATTTTAGTATTTTTAACATTAGCCTAACGTAACCTAACCTAACCGAAAACTAACCTACCGGTATCTAACCGACGGTCTAAACCCAGCTCCCGTTCCCTGTTTATGAGTGCGCGATGCTCTAAACCCAGCTCACGTTCCCTGTTTATGGGTTTGCGAAGGTTTGTAATACTTCTATCTATCTATCTATCTATCTATTGCCGGACGCCTTACTCCCCTTACGAGGGTGGCCATACACAGAATGCCCCCATGCGGACCTATTCCCTGTGAGAGGGACAACCCGAGCCAGTTTAGTGAAGGACTTACAGGATTGACCACTCAATTTAGGATCCGTCCGACTCCGAGGCCCTCTGTGTATCTTGTTAGCACTATTTTTCTACAGTGGTGTTCGGCTAATCCATCCACTAACCTGCCTTACCCTTAGGTAAGCAGTACGGATTTGTATCAGGTTTACTCCCCTAGACAGGTTGCTAACAAAGGCTGACGAGTCCCATCCACCCGGATTTGTATAAGGTTGTCTCCCCTAGATGAGTTGCCGACCAAGGCTAACGAGTCCCATCCACCCGGATAATACTTCATTGTATCTATTTCAAGTCAAATATACATTTCCGCGCATCATCAAACCATACTAAGTCTACCGGTACTACTAATAATATTAACCCATTAGTACCAACAGAATAGCGACAAAATAGGGGTAGTATAACTGTAGATTTATACTAGTTTCTTATTATATAGGTTATAGGCTAAGCTACTTATTGAATAGGGCCTAGGTAAAATCTATCGAATGCGTAAAAACTGTTAGGTAAGATCCTGTGTAGCGGGAGGAACTGTTTTTCAGATGCCTATTTACTATAAGAATCATTGAACAATATATTTAACCTAGCCTAACCTAACCTAACCTAGTATATTAGTGAACTATTTATGAATGTAAAATATAAAAATATATTGTAACATTACCAAATTATTGAGATAAATACAGGTCTAACCGCTATACAGGATTATACTAACTGTTATTTTTGTTTTATTATTTTAAATTGTTAGGTGGTTAGAGAGTTTCCCAGGTAAAACATGTAGGCAACAGTAAAATGCTATTTCGTCACGATAGGACTTCTCTCATTTTGAATTGGTAAAATCTAGCTCTTTTTACGTACCGGTACCGGGTATTGGAGTTGTATCTTGAATTGGTAAAATGTAACTATACCTAGTTACTTATTACGGGAAGGATGTAGGGTATATTCCTGCAAAACGGCATGCATTATATCTCAAGAACTGGGCAGTGTTATAGCATATTTGTTGTTTGTACATATATATATGTATTATGTATGTTGCTTCGTAGTATACTATAAATGGAAAATATACTTGGTAAATGAATAATTAGAGGGCATCTGTGGACTCACTTTTACAATTTCCCAGCTCAGCTGGTGGGCGACGAGTGGAAGTGAGTCGAGTTGTATACTGCTATTCTATTGGTCAATAAACTGGGTGTGACGTCACGAGCGATGATGGTATATGAATGGTTGTTGTGGGAGTACGTCACTGTCTAGACGGTGACGTCACAAATTCTCGCAACATTTTAACGGGTGTAGAAATACACGTCAGTCCATATAATGAGCCTCTTTTGTTTCTCAATCCCTGTACGACGTCACATTGATTCATTTATTAACCTTGGTGTTTATAATCTCTCGGATTCGGGCCAGTCGGCCATATTTGAAATGGTGGAACTGTTGTTCAATGAATAGTGAAGTGTTTTTGCTTTATGAAAACACCTACAACATCTTCTATTTAACGGGATTACCAACGGAGCTTCCAGCGGAATTGTGTTAATTTGGCTGCAGACCATTATTGTCCAGTACACCAAGGGTAAGGGTTTTATACCGTCGTTATTTGGGTCCAAGCCTAGGCTACGATTACCACAGAATCTTTAATGAATATCCTCAATACAGACTTATTTCCTTCACTTACCTCGTCAATAATAACCCATATAGGTGGAGAGGCCCTGAATTATATCAAAGAAAAAGTGATGTTGAAACATTATCTGCAATGTAGCCATGTTGATTAACTCTTAGCCCACTTAACCCCTTCAGACTCATATGACGCAGAGCTTGGCAGATTAGCAATAAGAAATAGAGTTCTCTCACTCTTATAATTACCTCTTTTGGCGACCGTCAATCTTTTATGAATTAAATACCAAACCAGCGGGGGTGTGGGGCGGCAGCCCCCACCTAATATACTAGGTTAGGTTAGGTAAGGTTGTTAGGTTACGCTAATATTACCCCTTATTTTCGTCTTTTACCCCTCAATTTCCCTGTACTTCATAGCCCTCCCCACTATCGGGGGCCGTATCTTAAGATCGTAATTGTTTAATCGAAGTTCTCTTTTTCTAGTTATTAAAAACGTATTCTATGGTGTATTATATGATATATAGAAGCAATAGAACTGTTCAAATTACCTGGGAAGTGTATATTAAACAAAATACAAAACTTTGAATAATGAGGTAAGAGATAGGCTATATGTTTTTTATCACTTTTCAACCCAAGACCAGCGGGGGTCTGGGGACAGCAGCCCCCAGGATGCCCAGGTTACCTTAGGTTAGGTTAGGTTAGGTTAGGTTAGGTTAGGTTAGGTTAGGTTAATGACCAGCTATGTAAATACAGTAGTGAACATTTGGTTCAGTCTGTGCTCAAAAATCCATTTTCTTTAGGAGGAGGCCATACACTAAACAATTACCGTGATGTTGAAACATTATCTGCAATTTAGCCATGTTGATTAACTCTTAGCCCACTTAACCCCTTCAGACTCATATGACGCAGAGGTTGGCAGATTATCAATAAGAAATACAGTTCTCTCACTCTTATAATTAACTCTTTTGCCGACCGTCAATCTTTTATGAATTAGGCTAAATACCAAACCAGCGGTGGTGTGGGGGCGGCAGCCCCCACCTAATATACTAGGTTAGGTTAGGTGAGGTTGTTAGGTTACGCTAATATTACCCCTCAATTTCCCTGTACTTCATAGCCATTCCCACTATCGGGGGCCGTATCTTAAGATTGTTGGATAATGGGGACAACTTTTTTTCCGGAGATTCTAATTAATGACAACCACTGAATAATGATGAAAACTAGCTAAAACCCCCCCAAAAAAATCATGAAATAAAAGTTGGCCAGGTTCCTGGATATGTTCCTTAATTTGCATGAACAAATTGTAATAGGCCTATAGAAACCTAATAAATCATATAAATAACAAATCCACAAAAATACAATCCTTGAAAATAGCTGTGGTCCGTCTCCTTAATATTGACCAAAAAAACGCCCATTCTAATAAATCTCAGAGCTCTTTCGGACAGTCACAGTTTACAAACGCCTTCTTTATGCAGTGTAATCAATATTTACCCCCTGCTGGCAACATAGATGACGATTTCAATAATTCATGGGGGGGGGGGGGGGGGTGAGGGGGGGCAAAGCCCCCCCTCAACCCATCGTGTATCCAACATTGGCATTATAACTAAGACCATGAATAGGGCCTACACTCATTTCTCAAAATCTGGAGGAAAAAACATAAATAAGGGTGCGAGCCTATTCCCTATAATTACTAATATATCCGTTCATCTTGGGACGATATCGCTACTAATATACTAATATACTAATTAGTATTGATAAATAGAAACGGTTTGAATATCAAGACGCAAATTACACAGTGCACTAATGACATTATAATACACGTTGTGTGAAACATATACACCGCTGATGTTAAATTAACCGGGTGTAAGATTAAGCGGGTGTAAAAATAAGCGGGTGTAATGATGACATGTTGGCCAAGGGCTGGAATGACGTCATCGCTGAGGCCCGCCTTGGCTGATGACGTCACGATAATCAACAACCAATCACAAGCAAGGATACACAACGTCTTGGCTTGGTTAATCAAGATGGCTATATTCTAGTTAATCTCCGTGTTTCAACCCTTCTCTTTCCCTTATATATTTCATACCCTCCCCAGCTATCGGGGTTTAGTATTGTTGAGGTAAGTGAAGAAAATAACTAAGAGATATGAGGATATAAATAAGGATCCTTAGTTAATGGGCAAACAAAATACGGTGACTACCGCTACATAGGATCTTACCTAAATCTATACTACTATGTTAGGTTAGGTTGTTTGGTTAGGGTAATGTATTTTTGTATCCAAAGGCAGTCAAAATAGACGAACATGATGGTGAGCGTCCGCGTATTGTAAACAAGACGGGCGGTACACCCGGTAACTACATTCTTGCCCTTATTACTTATTGAATAGGTAAAATCTATTGCCTACGTAAAAACTGTATTTTTTCTTATATTATTTTCCAATGTTAGGTGGCTAGAGAGTGTTTCCCAGGCAAAAAATGTACAGTAAAATTATATTTCGTCACAATAGGACTTCTTTCATTTTGAATCAGTAAAATGTAGCTGTTTTTACATATTGGAGTAATATCTTGAATAGGTAAAATGTAACTACAACTATTGATAACTCGGGTATTCTGCAGAACAACTACTCCTCGATTACGGGAATCCTGTCTCATGGAATTATTTTTTTTCGCTGTACCTTTCTCAGGGGACCTTAGTGATGTGCGGATAAGGGCTACTTTTCTTATTTTGTCAATTTGATTTTCACTCCCCTATAACATTATCAGAGTTATTTTTGTACTGCCAGTCCAGGACACTATGTTTAAATTCTAGCCTCCTTGGAGGCTCCTCCCCGATGTTTAGTAGCCAATCAGAGTGGAGCTTCACCTACAAAAAGTCAGTACATTTTTATTGGCACTTTCCTGTTATCGACAGCCAAAGCTGAAGATTGCAGAGTAAACACCATAGACCTTTAGGCCCTATCCCATATGTTTTTGTTTTATAGTTTTAATACCCAATTAGCGGGGGTGGCAGCCCCCACCCATAATACTAGGATAGGTTAGGTAAGGTTGTTAGGTTAGGCTAATGTCCTTTTAAAGTTGACTAAATCGAGTAAACTCTTATATTGTTTATGTATCTGAATTTCAATTAACAATGCAAATGCTAATAAAAAGTGCTTTCTGCACTTTCTAACAATAAAATACACACTTACAAAGCATTAAAATAGGCCTACATAAGTAAAATAAATAAAACCTAAAATAACAGTTGTAGTTAGCCTATGCAGAATTACCGATAACTCTACAGGCTACAGCTTCACAACCCCTGATTTGTCGCTATTATGTTGCCCATAGGCTAATAGGTTACTATTACTCGTAGTAGACACCAAGTTGATATGGTTCGATGATACTCGGAACTGTATATTTGACTTGAAATAGATAGCCTAGGCCTAGCCTACTTTGAAGTATTAAAAACCTTCACCAAAGTGAAACAAATTTTAATAGGCCTAGGCCTACGATCTAATATGCAACATCTTTATTCTGTAATAGGCTAACCTTCATAGGCTATATTGCAAAATAATTAGTGGTAGTTTCGGTAATAGGCTAGGCCTAGAGGGCTAGGCCTATGTACCAAAATAAGGGTGAGAGCCTAGGATATTTCCTATATATATATATATATATATATATATATATATCAGAGAGAGATGAGAGAGAGAGAGATAAATAGAGATACTGTACATAGATCTAGATAGTGGAGAAAATTAATATCCTAGTGAATAAATATGGTTTGAAAGCACTCCACAATACTTTGAATAACCTTGGAGGATATATAAAATACTTGGTAGCATTCAAGGAGACTACTGCAGGACTCTTCTTCTTCTTCTTCTTACCTCTGACCGGGTATAGGCTATCCTAGTGTTTACTACCCATACCCCTTTGAAAGGACATTAGCCTAACCTAACAACCTTACCTAACCTAACCTAGTATTATAGGTGGGGGCTGCTGCCCCCACACCCCCGCTTTGACTTAGATTTTTGGTGTATTTGTTTGTGAAGTGGGTATTTTTCAATTTGTTGATAACGAAAATCCTCCATGCGGACTATATGGAGAAAAATATGGCGAATCTATTGGTGCCTATTTTCCCTAATAAATTGTTTCTCATAACGTCGCACTAGTATCCTTGAATATTATCAAATACTTTGCTTGTAATTTAACCTAAGACTTTTGCAAGATAATTAAGATAATTACATAAGTCACAAACTTTTCTTTCCGAGCCATCTGCCTCAGCTTCCAGGTCACTAACACCATCTACAGTACTTTTATCATGATAAATATCCAAATCTACATAAATGTTAGTTGTATTTGGTAGGCTACTAGCTTTCAGATTCAGTAGAAGTGTTTTAATTGGTATTGAAATAATTGTACTGGTAGGCCTATAGTCTCTAACTTCACAGAACTTAACATGGAATCTGATAAATCTTTAACTGAGCAATGTCGATGTTGGGAAAAATGGGTGAAAGTCCTGGGGTGGTGGAACCATTATTGATTAAACCATGACAATATCATCATGTATAGGCCTATCATTATTAGGCATTATAATCTGTTGATATCATTCACTTTGACAGGCCACGTTTCTGAAGCATATAGGTCATTGCGCTTCTAATACATGAAGTGTAAACCTTTTTCTTTCAAGGGAGAGGGAGTCGTTTCATGGTTAGAATTGGCAGCAGTTCTCTGCGCTTTCCCCACCTGCATCTAATTCTGGCAATAGTGGCGGCCTCGGCCCCACCACCGGCAGAGAGCAGTAGCAAAACTTGTCCACCATCTCCAGCGACACATTGCCACGGTTCACACTCTCGAGCCGATCATTCAACACAAGCTCATCTTTGCATACTATACACCCAAATTTCTCAATTTCAGCTTTCTTCCTCGGCAGAGGTCCATTTATTCTACTACAGCGCTTCTTCCCATGAAATACCCAGAAAAGACAGATGCTACACTGAATTGAATTCACGCCCACCCCTTTTCTGCATACTGCACATGGGTATGCACTGTTTTTTTCTAAATTTCCACGGCCCAAGCTACTGTGCAAACACCTTGGTTTTATTGATATTCACTTTTAATTCTTTGTTTGTCATGCCCTCACTCTACCTTCTGAACCTCGTCATCCTGCACATTATCTATGATTAGAATTAAGCCATCTGTGTATAGCAGTTCCCATGGGAGCCCAGTTCTAAAATCTCCAAATAGGGCCTCCAAAACTATAACAGAGGAGAGGGCTCAACAAAAAACCTTGGTGAACTCCAACATGGACTGCAACCTCCTCACTCAGTATTCCTTTCACCCTCACTTCCGTTTGCGAGTCCTCGTACATTTTCACTATAGCACACACACCAGCTACTCCTCTACACCAAGTTTTCTCATGGCCCACTGCATAATATCCCTGGGCACCTTATCAAAGGCCTTCTCCTGGTTTACAAACACAAGATACAGATCCCTAGCTTTAAGTAAATATCTGTGCCAGTGGCAGCAAGAAAGCTACGTTCAAGGAAGTTCCAGTGACTATTTACATCATATGACCTAGCGCCCCTATTCCTATCCATTTTCTCCAGTTCGCTGCAAAACCTATCTCTATATTCTGATTTATTCAACAACCTTAATTTCCTTTTTGGCATGCATACCTTCTTGCACACAGGATCTCGCTTTAATATCATGTCACATACTAGGAGCTTATGTTGAGAGATACATTCTCACTCGGGATGACCTTTAGCCTACATCCCTAAACCACTTCCAGTCATTTCTACATGTTCACCAGGAAATAATCTATCTGGCTACTGGAACCCCCAGAATTGTATGTGATCAGAGGACTCACCCGTTTCTTGAACTTTATGTTACACACAACCATGTAAAGTGTAACACAGGACTCCAGTATACATTCGCCTTCTAGAGTTCTCCTTCCGTATCCATTTCCTCCATGAATGCCCCCACACACATCAGCACGTGCTCCCACATTCCCATTTAGGTCACGGTCTATTACTGTGGTGTCATTCTCAAAGAGGCCCGAAACAACACAAATTATGGTCGGTCCAGAGACCTTTCCGTTCTCTACTCAAACCAATTTTTTTTTTTTTTTTTTTTTTAAGAGACAATGAACGGAGGAAGGAAAAACACAGATAAAACAAAAAGGTCCATGTGCCTAAAGGCATCCTCCATTCATAAAATGTTTATAACAACTGGATGTAAACTTTTGTAGATTGTAAGTTTGTGGAAAGCAACTCGAGGGAAGTGAATTCCAAAGAGTAGTAGTTCTAGGGATAAATTAATTTTGATAAGCAGAAGTTCTGCATTGTCGAAGAGAAAGTGTAAATTCATGGGCGCTCTCAGCTGCCCTAGTTCTATGGGGAAAGATGTGGAGAGGCGGCACAATTGAAGCAAGTTCCTCGGAACAATTGCTGTGAAAATATCTGTAGAATAATGCAAGGGATGCAACGTTTCTTCGTATGGATAATGTAGGAAGGTCCTGTGTGATTGCAGGGTTATTGATTAATCTAATAGCTTTATTTTGAATTTTGTCCAACTGCCTCAATGCAACCACTCCACTTCCACTCCACAGAGGTGAACAGTAATCCATCTGAGAACGCACATGACTTTTATATATTACGGCCAACTGCTCGTCAGTGAAGAATTCTCGAACTCTGTACAGGAGTCCCAGTTTTTTAGAGGCATTCTTAGTAATGCTTCTAACATAATGTGTCCAGCTCAAGTTAGTAGTTAATGTTACACCGAGAATGTCAATACTAGGGGAAGTGGGAATATTTACATCAATAAAAAATATATGGGAGTCAATGAGATTCTGTCGGTTAGAAAATTGAATGTACTTGGTTTTCTGTGCATTAAAGGACACTAGATTGTTTTGTCCCCATTCATTAATTATAGAAAGGTCCTGGTTCAGAGAAATTGCAGTGTTTATTTTTGAATTTATAAGATCGGGTTGGGTGAAAGAATTGGTAAATGTGAAGGAACTGTGAAGTGTTGAGTCATCTGCGTAGGAATGTATTGGATTATGAGTGGTAGATATGAGATCATTGATATGAATGAGGAAGAGAGTTGGGGCCAAAACTGATCCCTGGGGAACACCAGCATTTATTGAGTGAAATTGAGTGAGGCATATGCTGATATTACATTCAGTATTCTTTCACCAACTTTCAGCTTTAGTACAATCAATCTTCCATTTACTCTCTTGATCTGAAGAACACTCTTCTCTCACTCCTCGGCCACCAGAACATTCACTCCTCCTTTTGCTTTTCCAGACTCATCTCCCCTCCAGTAGATCCTGTATCTCTTGTTATTTGCCAACTATCAACTGTGCACCGCAGCACTTCCATCGGCTTTCCTGGGTGCAGCACACATCCACTCTTCTTCTCTCAAGTGCTTCCACAACTTAATTTGATCTGCCACTCAAACTTCCTACATTCACATTAGTAAGCCTAAACGCTCGGGACGCTGCATGCCGTCCCCGGTGAGATTATGTGTTCATCAGACTTGGGTGTTTTCTGTGATGTTGTAATTGTCATACTCAGCTAAATGGAAGCTGGCCAGGAAAATTTACCGTCCCGAGGACACCGGTTCCAGACTGCCCCATAGGCCATTTCCAGCATCTTTCCCCAACAAAGTATTGCCTTTTTATGGCCAAAGTACATCTACCAAATATAAGAAAAACATTATATTTTTTGCTTAGTAACATAACAGTATCACCCCAACATCTGACAGCCACCCAATATCCCATTATAGAAAACATCTATCTATTTCATATCAGACCGATATCCTTTTGCCATTTCTAAACTGTTATACATTGGTCTCATATAGGAAATCTAATATCCTTTAGTATGGTTATATGCCAGTACCAGCCGAACATCTGGTACCAAACACAATGCCGATTAACGGAAAGCCACTATAAATATGATAAAGTACCAATAAAGTTTTGCCTTCTTCTGGCCGAAGTACAATGGCCCGATGAAGGGAAGCCATTATCTCTTCACATAGGGAAATTCATTTATGAATTCAATATTGGGTCGATATAATTTGGCCATTTATTTGCTGCTATGCATATGCCCAATACAGGACAACTGTTATCCTTTAGTACTGCAATATGCCAGTATTGGTCCTACATATAGAAGACTACCTTAGGCCGGTTAATGTTAAATAGTAATGAACATAATATTAGACCACTATCTTTGGGCCTTTTTCTGGGCTACATACAACGGCCCGATATAGGCAAGTCATCATCTCTTACTTTCCGTTATATGCCAGTATTGGCCCAAGGTCTGACAACCACATAATTCTCGATGATTGAAACTATTGATTACATTAAAGTTGGGCCGATATAACTTTGCCACTTCAAGGCCGTTACTTATTGGCCCAACACAGAAGGTTCATTATCCATCATGACTAGCTAATGCCAATATTGGCCCCAAATATTGAAGACAACCAATTACCGGTTAATGGAAAAGCATACTGAAGAAGATTATTGGACCAATACAAGTTTGCCATCTTCTGGCCGAAACACAATAACCAGGTAGGCATATAGGAAAGCCATCATCTGTTATCATCCACTATATTTGCCAGTATTGTCCCAACTTCTGCCATCCATCTACTATCCCATGATGGAAAACATTTAATTGTTCAGTATTGGGCCGATGTAGCTAGGCCGAATTTTGGCCGCTATACGTATGCCCAACACAGGCAAACAATACCTGTTAATCATGCTAAATGCTAGTAATGGCCCAACACCTGGAATCCAATATAATGCCGGTGAACGGAAATCCATTTTGAATATGATAATGGAAAAACAAAATGTTGCCTTCTTATGGCCAAAGTACATCTACCCAATATAAGAAAAACAGTACCCTATACTTTTTGCTATATAACAGTATCGGCCTGACATTGGGCATCTTATCCACATCCAATGATGGAAAAAAATATATATTTCTATATTGGGCTGATATAATTACGCAATTATTTGGCCGATAAACATTGGCCCAATACAGAAAATAAGTTATCCTGAATCCTGTTAAATGCCGGTGCTGGCCCAACACTGTAAACCCAACCCAAAGACGGACAAAGGAAAACCTTTATAAATTTATTATTGGACAGACATAGTTTCAGAATATTCTGGCCAACTTACATTGGCCCAATATGAGAAAGCCTACATTCCAGACTTGCCGGCATTCGCCCATACTTCCAATGTTTGCTGGGAATATATTGGCCCTTTTATTAAAAATAGTTATCCATTTATTGGATGTATTTACTGTATCGGCCCAACATTGTGCATCCTCTTCTGAATCAACTATGGAAACCCATTATTATTTCTACAATGAACCGATATCATTATGCCTTAATCAGGCCGATAAATATTGGCCCAGTAAACAAAATAAGTTATACTTAATAACATCATTTATCCTGCCACAAAACGGACAAAGGAAAACATTTATAAATAATATATTGAACCAATACCGCTTTAGAATATTATGGCCAACATATTTTGACCGATACAAAAAAGTGAACACATTTTACATTCATGTAGTTGCCATTATTGGCCCAATATAAGAACATAAGAAAATGGGAGTCTGCAGGAAGCCGATCAGCTCACACAAGGCAGGTCCCTGTCACACCCAACCCCAATTACAAGGCCTAATTACATACCCAACTCATTAATACCTTGAGGACTGACCTCACCAAAACGGTCAGAGATCAACACAGGATTACAGGGGTCTGCAGAGCGCCGATTGGCCCACACCCGGCAGATCCCCCCTCATACCCAACCCTTCTTGTCCATATGCCTATCTAATTTTATCTTAAAGCTCCCTATCGTTGTTGATCATACCATATCACTTGGTAGCCTATTCCACATGTCTACAAATCTGTTACCAAACCAATATTTGCCTATATCTTTTCTGAAACGAAATCGGTCTAATTTGAAACCATTTGTTCGAGTTCTTACGCTATCACTGAGCTTCAGTACATTTGTCATGTCCCGTTTATTAATCCCACTAACCCACTTGAACACTTCTATTATATCCCCTCTAACTCTGCGTCTTTCTAACGAATGTAAGCCTAATTTTGTTCAACTTTTCTTCATATGGTAGATTTCAAATATTAATCATTTTTGTCATTCTTCGCTGTACTTTCTCCAACGAATCTATATCCATTCTGTAATAAGGACACCAAAATTGGACAACATAATCCATATGAAGTCTCACTAATGATAAGTAAAGTTTTAAGATAACATCCAACAACCTTTCTATTATGGAAATCATTAGATCATAAGATCAACAGGGGGCCAATATATTTTGGCCACATTATGGCCGATACATATAAGCCCAATGCAGGTAGATGACATTATTTGGCAAAGGCGATATGCCAGTAGGCTACTGGCCCAAATAAATATTCCATAATAATGGCAGTGATTGGCAAGCCATTTCAAATATAATGTAGGACCAACAGTGTTCTACCAATTTACGGCCACAATATATTGGCCCGTACTTCCAATGTTTGCTGGGAATATATTGGCCCTTTTATTAAAAATAGTTATCCATTTTTTGAATGTATATACTGTATCAGCCCAACATTGTGCATCCTCTTCTGAATCAACTATGGAAACCCATTATTATTTCTACAATGGACCGATATCATTATGCCTTAATCAGGCCAATAAATATTGGCCCAATAAACAAAATAAGTTATACTTAATAACATCATTTGCTAATGCTGGACCAGCATAATGTATTCTGCCCCAAAATGGACAAAGGAAAACATTTATAAATAATATATTGAACCAACACCGCTTTAGAAGATTATGGCCAACATATGTTGGCCGGATACAAAAAAGCCAACATATTTTACCTTCATGTAGTTGCTATTATTGGCCCAATATCTATCATCCATCAACCTATCTATTATGGAAATAATTAATAAGATCAACAGAGGGCCAATATATTTTGGCCACATTATGGCCAATACAAATAGGCCCAATGCAGGTAGATGACATTATTTGGTAAAGGCGATATGCCAGTACTGGCCCAACATAAATATTTCATAATGATTGTGGAGATTGGCAAGCCATTTAAGATATAATGTAGGACCAACAATGTTCTACCAATTTACGGCTAAAATATATTGGCCCTTTTAATTAAAGATAGTTATCCATTTCTTGAATGTATATACTGTATCGGCCCAACATTGTGCATCCTCTTCTGAATCAACTATGGTAACCCATTATTATTTCTACAATGAACCGATATCATTATGCCTTAATCTATCTATCTATCTATCTATTGCCTGATGCCGTGATCCCCGAAGGGGTGGCCACGAACGAACCGCCCCCATGCACCTCTGTCCCCAGTCAGTCGACGCCCCTCCCCCCAACCAGCACCGCCTTCGTTCATGTAGTTCCTCACTCCATCCTTCCACCTCATATTCGGTCTACCTCTCCCCCTCTGTCCCTCCACCTCGCTCTCGTACACCCTCTTAGTCATTCTCTCGCTTTCCATACGTTCCATATGGCCGAACCATCTCAAGTTGTTCCTTTTCCCACTTTCCAGCACATCTACCTCCACACCACACCTCCTTCTTACTTCCTCATTAGTCTGTCTATCCCTCCATGTAACTCCACACGCACTCCTTAAGTAATTCATTTCCACTGCTCTCACTCTTGGTCTGAGTCTCTCAACCAACGTCCATGCTTCGCTTCCGTAAGTCAGTGTCGGGATTACCACACTGTCATGCAAGGACTTCTTCACTTCCATACTGACCACCCTATTTCTTGTTACTGCTTTTAGCGTTCCTACAACCCTCTTCCCCTGTTGTACCCTCTCCCGCACCTCTTCATCCATAGTCCCATCTTTACTCAACACACTTAATCACATGCCTTAATCAGGCTGATAAATATTGGCCCAGTAAACAAAATAAGTTATACTTAATAACATCATTTATCCTGCCACAAAACGGACAAAGGAAAACATTTATAAATAATATATTGAACCAATACCGCTTTAGAATATTATGGCCAACATGTTTTGACCCCATACAAAAAAGTGAACATATTTTACATTCATGTAGTTGCCATTATTGGCCCAATATAAGAACATAAGACAATGGGAGTCTGCAGCAAGCTGATCGGCTCACACAAGGCAGGTCCCTGTCACACCCAACCCTAAATACAAGGCCTAATTACATACCCAACTCATTAATACCTTGAGGACTGACCTCACCAAAACGGTCAGAGATCAACACAGGATTACAGGGGTCTGCAGAGCGCCGATTGGCCCACACTCGGCAGATCCCCCCTCATACCCAACCTTTCTCGTCCATATGCCTATCTAATTTTATCTTAAAGCTCCCTATCGTTCTTGATCATACCATATCACTCAGTAGCCTATTCCACATGTCTACAAATCTGTTACCAAACCAATATTTGCCTATATCTTTTCTGAAACGAAATTTGTCTAATTTGAAACCATTTGTTTGAATTCTTTCGCTATCACTGAGCTTCAGTACATTAAATTGTCATGTCCCCTTTATTAACCCCACTAACCCACTTGAACATTTCTATCATATCCCCTCTAACTCTCTGCGTCTTTCTCACGAATGTAAGCCTAATTTTTTTCAAGTTTTCTTCATATGGTAATTTTCTAATATTAATAATTTGAGTTATTCTTCGCTGTACTCTCTCCAACGAATCTATGGCCATTCTGTAATAAGGACACCAAAATTGGACATAATCCATATGAGGTCTCACTAATGATAATTAAAGTTTTAAGATAACATCCAACAACCTTTCTATTATGGAAATCATTAATAAGATCAACAGGGGGCCAATATATTTTGGCCACATTATGGCCGATACAAATAGGCCCAATGCAGGTAGATGACATTATTTGGTAAAGGCGATATGCCAGTACTGGCCAAACATAAATATTCCATAATGATGGCGGAGATTGGCAAGCCATTTAAAATATAATGTAGGACCAACAATGTTCGACCAATTTACGGCCACAATATATTCTATCTATCTATCTATTGCCTGACGCCGTGATCCCCGAAGGGGTGGCCACGAACGAACCGCCCCCATGCACCTCTGTCCCCAGTCAGTCGACGCCCCTCCCCCCAACCAGCAATATATTGACCCTTTTAATTAAAGACAGTTATCCATTTCTTGAATGTATATACTGTATCGGCCCAGCATTGTGCATCCTCTTCTGAATCAACTATGGAAACCCATTATTATTTCTACAATGGACCGATATCTGTATGTCCTAATCAGGCCGATAAATATTGGCCCAGTAAACAAAATAAGTTATACTTAATGCCATCATTTGCTAATGCTGGACCAGCATCATGTATCCTGCTCCAAAACGGACAAAGGAAAACATTTATTAATAATATATTGAACCAATTCCGTTTTAGAATATTATGGCCAACATATTTTGGCCCGATACAAAAACACCAACATTCCGGACTTGCCGCTACTTGCCAGAATTGGCCCGTACTTAAAATGTTTGCTGGGAATATATATATATATATATATTACCGGTGTAGGATAGGTGTGTATTGTTTCCTAGCAAACGGGACAACGTTTATCAAAGGATAAGGAAACGAAAAGTACGTTTCCGGAGAGGTTTACATTAAATTAACCCGGAAAGCGCGCGCCATTGGCATTTGAAAGTGCCCGACAAGCTAGGATATTTTCATACACTCCCAACTAAAATCGTCATTATCCGATAAATATCATTATTTCTTATTCATATGTGCCTATTTTACGTTTAATATGAAGATATTAACATGTAACAGCAATAAAACAAGTGGGAATAGTATTTGGGGGTGAAAAAGACGTATTATTGTCGACCGGGCCATTCATGAGGGGAGAGCAGCGGCGGCATATATCCTCTCCTCCCAAGTTCTCAAGCGACACTGGCGTCTCTAAGTAAAAGTCTCTCTCTTGCCACAATCTCTATATGATTCACACACGACCTTGAAACCGGGTGAGGGAGATTGGCGGGGAAAATAAACCGATAAACAAGGAAATAAAGATGAAAAATAGGTGATAATTGAAGGGGGGGGTTTGACACATGTGGAGGAGTGATAGACGGGACAGAGGGGAATTATCTCACTTAATCACATATTCCTTTGTTTTGAGTGTCACTGGGGTCTTTTAAAAATATTTGTTTAGGCCTTGGATCTTAAGAGTCCCGTTGCCTTCGCCCAATAAAACCTCTTAAGAGTCTCGGCACCGTTCCCGGGTTAAATACGAGAACTTGGCATATCTGGGTCTAAACTCTCACAATAATCACCGTTACCACTACGAAACTGAGAGAGGAACTTAAAGGAGTCAGTTTAGATGAGGGCCGGGTAGAACGAGTTGAGACACTGGTTTGAAGTTAAGTTACGGGACGTCTGGGCACAACGTCAGGTAAGGGGACAGGGTACGCGTCACTTATGTCCTTGTCACGCTCATGGACTAGGTTCTGGGCCGAATAACTTCAATATATTCTTTACTGAATCACTCTCTCTTTTGTCTTCTGGCTGGCTCTAGGATACTCACTCACGCTGTACCTGTGGGTTTTGTCTAACTTTTCCCTTACTTTAAGATCAACAAAAGTCTTTCCAGGAGTAAGAGGCAAGCTAGATTTATTAGTAGGGGTACTTTGCGAACGATCATACACTGGCTTAACTTCGTTATTAGTACTGGACAAAGTAGAGCAAGAATGAGACTGTTCAGAAAGTTTGTGGGGATCCTCACAACAAGTACTGTGTTGTAAGACAATGCCGGCCTTAGAGTGTTGGGGCGGATTCGTACTTAAAACACTGAGTTCATTAGGTGATATTACAGATCTTGGAGAATCGTAATAACTCCTGAACTTCCGAGTTACATCTGGATTGTTAAATAGAGCAATTGCTTGGCCGGTACTCAAACCTAGTCAATTCTGTGTTCCTCGGCCTCCAGCGTTATAATTGGCACCTAAATTGTCAATTACAACAAGCCTCAGCGCTTGTAACTGTCCTTTCTACCCTAGGACTACTTGGAAAGGATTAAAAAATTGAATCTAAGCCAGAAGGCTGAATGCTTGCTGATGGTTGGGCTGGCTGAGGTACTGTCCCTTCTGGCTGAGATGTCGAGTGTAGGGTATCTCAAGGCATGAAAGGCACGCCAGGAGGTGTTGCATTTAATGAGGTCTTGATTGGGTTTATTGGAACTTTGTCAAAGGCCTTTTGAAAATCAAGGTACATAAATATCTACAGCTTTACTCTCATCATATAGGTTGAGGATATCATGGAAGAGTCTTAGAGGTTTGTTAAGCAGGAGCGTTTATTACGAAAACCGTGGACTATAATGAGAAAACTATGGCTAGTCTATTAGACCCCATTTTCCCTAATACAAATTTTCTAATAGCGCTGCAGTAGTGTTGTTTAAGATTATAAAATTTGCTTTCCAAATATTGGTAAAACGAAAATGTGTTTACATAAAATAGTGCCATAACTTCCATAGGCGTCGCTCACTTGATAGAGGTTTCAGCCTCGCCTCAGAAGATTAAGGATAGAGTCTTGACTAAAATGGTCAGGGTTTCTTCAATTGCTATCTCCACGCTCTTAAAATTTTCCAGTGTTCTGTTCGGACACTGTTGTACACTCGTTCAAAGAAGTATCTGCACCCCTATGCTGATTATCTGATGTATACAGCTCGGTAGGGTTGGCATCTCTGCCTGCAACTATATTCATGTGTCAGAGACGATCCTCTCTGACAAATGGATATAGTTGCAGGCAGAAATGCCAACCCTACCAAGTTGTACACACCAGATATTCAGCGTAGGGGTGCAGATACTTTTTTGACCGAGTGTACATACACTGATACATCATCAAACTACCACTCTTGTCATTACCAAGTTGCAGTGTAGAAGATGAACAGCTAGCATTGTATCCTTTATATACACCAATGATGATCCAGCATAGGCGGGGACCGTCCGCCCTTTTTAACCCAAAAATCGTAAGTTTAAAATAAAAAATTGTTTGATACATAGAAGGCTGGCTATATATTCCCTCAACCTGTCTGTAAAAGTTGAATGCCGAAAATCGCTTCTAAGTGCAGTATTTCGAGCTTTATATAAAGCTTTCGCAGGCTGAATATGGGCCTAATATATATGTATACATTATTTTGTTTTATATAGGAATCATTACAAATTAATTTCATGTAATAGGACTAATATACAGTATATGTATAAATGAATGACTAAAATGTAAATAGAAATAATTAAAAATACATATCCTGTAATAGGACTAGAGTTATTCTACTGAAAAACAGTTTTTGAAGTTTGCGAGGCTTTTTCTCAAAACGAAAATGTCAAAAAATTCCAACTCGGAAATACATATAATCGAAAAATAACCTGTCATACAGTAATGATTCATATACCATTGGAAAGCCCATACAAAACCTATAAAGTAATCAGGGGGAATTCTTTTAGCCACCCCCATTCATGCACAGCACTTATTCAAAGTTGCAAAACATGTGAAAAAGTTTAAACCTAAAAATATATAGGCTAAAAATAAAACTAGAGGAGATATACAAAAAATGGTAGCCTAGATTGTAGAAACACCTTTTGTGAGTTGATTGAACACAAAAAGAAAGACAATACACTAGATTCTTGAGTACAGTGTCAATTATTGTAGTGTGTAATTTTGTATAATTTTGACCCTACTTTTTGACATATATAAAAAAATATAAAACCAATTTTCAACCTGATGGTACCAAACATTAGCTCTCAGTCCTCTAAACGTATGCCAAATCTCATTAAATCAGAGGAAGTTTACCGACACCCTACAGTAGGAGTAAATACCGGACGGTCCCCTTAAGACTATTTCTGGAAGTCCTGCAACCAGCCGTGGGGGTCCCTGTCGGAGAGAAGGCTGTAGCTAGATCATACCATAGAGAATAGAATGAAAGAGGAGAAACTGGATATTTCCTCACGCGAACTAGGGGTAACAGCACTATCGTGGGGCATAATATTATAAACAAAAGGAAGGCCCCAGTGGATATTCCTTATTAAACCCTTCATTACCGGTGCCGTCCTTTTAACTATACTCTGGCAACTATTAGACGATTTTATTCAGTTTACAAAGGACCTCAGGCATCTAACAAGCATCCAACCATCTCACGTAACCATTTTTTTCTACCACAGATCTTTCTTAAACTGCACAAAAACGTTTAAATTTAGCTAGAATATAGTAAAGCAACGTCGCCGGTACAGAAGGGGTTAAATACCTCTTGATATCTGTGCGCCTACCTTGTCTGCAGTGTTACCAAAGTTAAGCCGGTATCACACGAGAGCTTTTATAGTCAACATTCGATAATCAACATTCGATAATCAACATTTGTGGAATATTTTGCACTGGTATCGGAAACTAGACTGATGATAGATGAACTTAGGCAACCGAAATATTATATATGTTGACCACATAAGCTGCCAGACCAGTGTTGAGGATAAATGTTGAGTGAAAAAATGCCCGTGCGTTATCGGTTTTAGGGAAAGTCCGCATGAATGGGTGAAATGAAGGAATAGTTTTAATCCATTCTGTACTGACAATGTCCTTTTAACTTTATTTAATCCATTCTGTACTGACAATGTCCTTTTAACTTTATTTAATCCATTCTGTACTGACAATGTCCTTTTAACTTTATTTAATCCATTCTGTACTGACAATGTCCTTTTAACTTTATTTAATCCATTCTGTACTGACAATGTCCTTTTAACTTTATTTAATCCATTTTGTACTGACAATGTCCTTTTAACTTTATTTAATCCATTCTGTACTGACAATGTCCTTTTAACTTTATTTAATCCATTCTGTACTGACAATGTCCTTTTAACTTTATTTAATCCATTCTGTACTGACAATGTCCTTTTAACTTTATTTAATCCATTCTGTACTGACAATGTCCTTTTAACTTTATTTAATCCATTCTGTACTGACAATGTCCTTTTAACTTTATTTAATCCATTTTGTACTGACAATGTCCTTTTAACTTTATTTAATCCATTCTGTACTGACAATGTCCTTTTAACTTTATTTAATCCATTCTGTACTGACAATGTCCTTTTAACTTTATTTAATCCATTTTGTACTGACAATGTCCTTTTAACTTTATTTAATCCATTCTGTACTGACAATGTCCTTTTAACTTTATTTAATCCATTTTGTACTGACAATGTCCTTTTAACTTTATTTAATCCATTCTGTACTGACAATGTCCTTTTAACTTTATTTAATCCATTCTGTACTGACAATGTCCTTTTAACTTTATTTAATCCATTCTGTACTGACAATGTCCTTTTAACTTTATTTAATCCATTCTGTACTGACAATGTCCTTTTAACTTTATTTAATCCATTTTGTACTGACAATGTCCTTTTAACTTTATTTAATCCATTCTGTACTGACAATGTCCTTTTAACTTTATTTAATCCATTCTGTACTGACAATGTCCTTTTAACTTTATTTAATCCATTCTGTACTGACAATGTCCTTTTAACTTTATTTAATCCATTCTGTACTGACAATGTCCTTTTAACTTTATTTAATCCATTTTGTACTGACAATGTCCTTTTAACTTTATTTAATCCATTCTGTACTGACAATGTCCTTTTAACTTTATTTAATCCATTCTGTACTGACAATGTCCTTTTAACTTTATTTAATCCATTTTGTACTGACAATGTCCTTTTAACTTTATTTAATCCATTTTGTACTGACAATGTCCTTTTAACTTTATTTAATCCATTCTGTACTGACAATGTCCTTTTAACTTTATTTAATCCATTCTGTACTGACAATGTCCTTTTAACTTTATTTGGCTACTATTAGACGATTTTCTTCAGTTTGAAATGGGCCTCAAGCAATTAACAGGCTTCAACCTATCTCAGTTAACCCTTTATATTTAGACGATTTTGTGCAGTTTAAGAAGGATCTGTGATAGTAAAAAGGGTTAAGCGAGATAGTTCGAAGGTTCTTAATTGCTGGTTACCCATTTAAAACTATAAAATCGTCTAATAGTTGCCAGAATTGAATGAAAAGGATGTCGCCAGTACAGAAAGGGTTAAACCTTCAACATAATTGACGTTTAAGGGGAGGTTGGGTACTTCTGGACCCCCTTCTCTCTCATGTTTAGCCTAATTAGTAGTGAGATTTTATGACGTTCGCTCCATTAGATTATTAGCTGGTTTGGGGTGGGCAGGGGGGGGAGAGATGACAGTATTATTTTGTGTGTGATACCGTGTGCTGGGTGTTGTTTTGATATTCCTTGGTGTCTGTGGGTGTGTTGCCATGTAGTGTAGTGGGTGGTGTTGGTTTGTGGAGGCTGCTGCCAGGAATTGAGTGCCTCTCATGTCCAGGTGGTCTTTGTCTTTGAGGACTTTGGTTTCTTGATGTAGGTGAAGTAGCTGTGCAGCCTGTGTTGATTTTTAGGGCTTTGTTTTTTTCTGCAAGGTCTTGTGATGTGTTTCAGCTAGGTTAGAAGCCCAAGCAGGGTTTACATATTCCATCACTGATCTTATGTATTGTTTGTATACTGTGATGGTAGTTTCTTTGTTGTGTCCAAATTTTGTGTGGGCAAGTGACCTGAGGGTGTTGAGTCTGGGTGTCAGTTTAATTTGTTTAAGTTTGTGGTATGTTGTTTGAATGTCATTAGAGTGTCATAATTGTGTTACTCCTAGGATTTTTGGTGCGTGCGTGTGTGTTAGGGGGGTGTTGTTTATGGTGAGGTGCGGGGTGTATTTGTGTTCGGCTGTCCATCTTGTGAGGAGGGTTGCAGTGGATTTGGCTGGGGCCAACTTGAGTCTGTTTATAGTGCACCAGTCATGTAGTGTGTTGAAATAGGGTTGAATGAGAATGGTTGCTCTGTCTGGGTCTTGGTGTGTGCATGTGAGTGTTGTGTCATCTGCGTAGGAAGCTATATGTTATTTGGGGTGCGTGGGGTGCGGGTATATCATGCATGCATAGATTACAGAGTGCGGGTATATCATGCATGTATAGATTACAGAGTGCGGGTATATCATGCATGTATAGATTGAAGAGTGAGGGTATATCATGCATGTATAGATTAAAGAGTGCAAGTATATAATGCATGTATAGATTAACCCGTCCAATCCCAGCGACGGCTATACTAGCCGTCAGTAGTAAGTCACTCCCCAGTTCCAGCGACGGCTAGTAGCTGTCAGTAATGTAATTTCCTTGTAACTGCCTGTATGAGGCTGTACCTGGTACCACGACCGTTTGAGCACCGCTCTCGATATGGCAACACTTCTCAGCTTATATCCAACCCTCTGCAAGCTGGGAGAGCCAGTCTTCTTTCATCTCTTGAGGTGGAATGTTGTTCTATCTTGCCATTTTGGCTACATTGCTTGGGACTGGGCGGGACTTTTATTACTGTATCCTACGGTACAGTAGGGGTTAAGGAGTGGTGGTTTATCATTCATGTATAGATTGAAGAGTGCGGGTATTTCATGCATGTATAGATTGAAGAGTGCGGGCGACATAGTGCTTTCCCACTTGACATTAACCCCTTCTGTACCGGCGACATCCTTTTAATTATATTCAGGCAATGAGTAAATTATTGTATTCAACTTAGGAAGGAAGTCTACCCATTAAAAAGCTACAGACTATCTCAATTAATCATTTTACCTACCATATATCCATCCTAAGCTTCATAAAATTCTAAATATAACGGAGAAAAAAACGTTGCCGGTAATTAATAGGTTAACCAAACTTGTGATTTCCGAAAATAATTATTCGTTCCGTGGCGATATTATCAGTTATAATCAGTTAAACTTAAAGCAAGCAGAAAGCAGGAGAGAAATGGCATAATCAAATTAGAAAAGAAAGTAAGGGAGACAAAGAAAGAAAGAGGTGGAGAGAGAGGCAGCGAAGAGAGAGAGAGAGGGGGGGGGGGTTAAAATGCGAAGAGAATGAGTAAGTGGGGTAATAAAAAACTAAAAGATCCAAGAGGCAGAAAATCTAAATGAGAGCTACTGTACCTCCTGAAGTGACACTTAATCCTGCTCCTTGCGTATTGGTCCAGGTATTGTTCCTGGTCGTGAGTGATGGTATCCCCAGGGACCTCTAGGCTGCCGTACTGTACATTAACCTTCCCTTCCTCCAACCCCTTCATTTTTTTATACCAACATCCAGCCTCCGATATCAAGGCTGCTACGAGGGAACCTTATACTTATGTAGGCTACCTGGTGGAGGTATTAACACAATCACTACGTCAATGGTGGAGTTATCAATACAATCACTACGTCAATGGTGGAGTTATTAACACAATCACTACGTCAATGGTGGAGTTATCAATATAATCACTATATGTCAATGGTGGAGTTATCAACACAATCACTATGTCAATGGTGGAGTTACCAACACAATCACTATATTAATGGTGGAGTTACCAACACAATCACTACGTCAATGGTGGAGTTATCAACACAATCACTACGTCAATGGTGGAGTTATCAACACAATCACTACGTCAATGGTGGAGTTATCAATACAATCACTACATCAATGGTGGAGTTATTAACACAATCACTACATCAATGGTGGAGTTATCAATATAATCACTATGTCAATGGTGGAGTTATCAACACAATCACTATGTCAATGGTGGAGTTACCAACACAATCACTATGTTAATGGTGGAGTTACCAACACAATCACTATGTCAATGGTGGAGTTATCAACACAATCTCTACATCAATGGTGGAGTTATCAACACAATCACTATGTCAATGGTGGAGTTATCAACACAATCACTACGTCAATGGTGGAGTTATCAACACAATCACTATGTCAATGGAGGAGTTATCAAGACAATCACTATGTCAATGGTGGAGTTATCAACACAATCTCTACGTCAATGGTGGAGTTATCAACACAATATCTACGTCAATGGTGGAGTTATCAACACAATCCCTACACCAATGGTTGAGTTATCAACACAATCACTACATCAATGGTGGGGTTATCAACACAATCACTATGTCAATGGTGGAGTTATTAACACAATCACTACATCAATGGTGGAGTTATCAATATAATCACTATGTCAATGGTGGAGTTAACAACACAATTACTACCTCAATGGTGGAGGTATCAACACAATCACTATCTCAATGGTGGAGTTATCAATACAATCACTACGTCAATGGTGGAGTTATTAACACAATTACTACCGCAATGCAGGAGGAGGAGATCAGGGAAGAGTTCAAGAGAGCAGTAGAGAGACGACTAGGCAGGTTTGATCTGGAGGATATGGAGGAAGTGGAGAAGGTGAGCAAAGTGGAAGAGAAATGTGCAGCATGTGAGGAGGCGTGTGGAGTAAGGAGAAGAGGTTAGGGAGTGAAGGGTACAGTGTGATGGACTTAAAGAGGTAAAAATAGCTGTTTGAAGACAAGAAGAAAGTGTATAGAGAGTGGTTGGGTAGTTGAGGGAATGATGATTTGGAGAGACAGGAAAGAGCGAGGTACTTGAAGAAAAAGAGGGTGGTGAAGAGAGTAGTGAAGGAAAGTAAGAGAAGAGTAGATGAAGAATTTGGAAGGAATCTAAGTGTAAAATGGAGGGAGTGTAAGAAATTGTTATGGAAAGGGGTAAAGAAAGTTAGGGAGGGTAGCAAGGGAAATAGTAAGGGTGTGAAAGATAAAATGGGCGAGTGATAGCCGAGAAGCAAGAGTGAGTTGAAAGATAGAGGGAGTACTTCAAAGAATTGCTAAATATAAGGAATGAAGCACCAGGCAATTTGCTGAAAGCAGTGAAGAGCATGTAAAGGGTGCAAAGGCATCAGTACGTGTGGAGAATGAGCAGAGCGAGTTCTTTGGTCTGAATGTTGGGTTAAAGCAAGGGTGTGTGATGTCCCCATGGTTGTTCAATATATATATGGATGGAGTCATAACAGAAATACAAGGAAGAGCAGTGGATGTTGGTGTACCGCTGATAAGGGAGGGAAACGAGTGGAAGTTGCCTGTATTGCTGTTTGCCGATGATACATTTCTGATGAGAGATAGTGAATGGGATTTACAGGGTCTGGTAAATATATTTGGGACAGTGTGTGAAAAACTGAATCTGGAAGTACCAAGAAGTAGATTAAGCTAACGACAAATTACGCTATCATGCTGAAAGGGTTAACCAGTTGGGCTTCAGGGCAACGATTCTCATACTTAAACTGACCTAGCTAAGAATATATAATTTAGTCCATCCAACTCTACAATACTTTTAACTAAGCTGCCAAATCTTATTCCATTCTAAAATCACCACAGCTTAACAAGGCCGTTAACGTTTTTAGTACGAGGAAACCATTCGTCATTATATTCTGGCTATTATTGGATGATTTTAGTAAGTTTAAGTTGAATTTGTGTGAGTTATTACGTTACGTTAATCGAGATATTCCGAAACCCTTTAATTCCTTATATCCTTTCTATTCTAGTAAAATAGTTAAATGATAACCAGAATAAATGGATACTGACATATTAGCATTGAAAGGGTGACTTACGTGAGCCTTTTTCTTCAACTTTAATTTGTATTTTTTAAACTTCCAGTTTATGTGTTGTCTTTACATATTTGTGTTGCTTATATGGTTATTTATTGACCAATAAAGCCTACTATCACATAATTACCAAAAAACATAGCCAAATATAGCTACAAATTAACATTTCATAAGAATATTAATTAGAAAATAACCAAATATATTTAAACTTTTTAAAACCTAACTTTTATTTCACTCACCATCTCGAAGCAATCCCAACAAGTCTGGATTTAACAGGACCTATCAAAGGAGTACAAAGGAGTACAAAGGAAATCAAGCAACAACAGATCTAGTTACCCTTCTAGGTTGCTTGTCCTCCAAAACACTGAGGATACAAACAGTGGTTTAGAGTGGGTAAGGGAACATTGGAAACGGAATTACTGCCCTGGAACTAATGTCCGTGGCAGGATTAGGAAGTTAGTAGGGGACAGATGGGATAGTAACTGAGGGGGGGATAAAATAAAGTTATTCATTTACAAACGCAGTCAGTCGCGGGTTTGATGCGAGATATTTGTCTAGGCGGAGTTTAAATGAATCAACGGTGATGCAGTCTATAACGTTTCGGGGAAGCCCATTCCACAAGTTGACAACTCGATTGAAGAAGAAATTCTTATATTCGTGTGAGTTAAAAGATTTACCAATAATTTTGCAACCGTTTCCCCGCGTGTAATTTGATTGGTCGATAGTGAAGTACTTACTACAGTTCATATTGTCGATGCCTTTGATGATTTTGAACACTTGAATTAAGTCACCTCTTAATCTGTGCTGGGTTAAAGGAAATAGATTTAATTCTCTAAGACGCTCTTCGTATGGTTTGTTCTTTAGGCTAGGTATCATTTTGGTAACTCTACGTTGAACTCGTTCTACCTTGTTTATATCTTTTTGGTAATAAGGGCACCAGGATTGAACGCAGTATTCCAGAAGAGGGCGGACTAAGGAATTGTAAAGGGTTAGGATAACTTCTTTGGATTTATGCTCAAATGACCTGCCTATAAAGCCAATTATTTTGTTTGCCTTCTTAACAACTTCTGAACATTGTTGACTCGGTTTTAGGTTACTCGATATTGTTACTCCCAGATCAGTTTCTCTGTTTACATTCTTAAGCTGAGTGCCATTCATCGAATAGTTTGCTTCTCATTTAGGTATCCGATATGTAGTACTTTACATTTATCCGCATTGAAACTCATTTGCCAAATTTGGGCCCAACATGACAATTTATCTAGATTGTGTTGCATATCGTCAACTTGTTCTTTTGAGAGTACGCTATTTGCAATTTTTGTATCGTCAGCAAATTTTGAGATTGTACAGGTGAGACCCTCATCTATGTCATTGATGTAAATTAGAAAGAGAATTGGTCCTAGTGTCGATCCCTGGGGTACCCCGCTACTTACATTGGTCCATTTAGATGCCTTACCGTTTATGACTACTCTTTGCTTTCTGTCGCTGAGCCAATTTTCTATCCATTTCAACACACCATCTTGTATTCCATGCGTTTTTAGTTTTAGCAGTAAACGTTTGTGGGGAACTTTGTCAAAGGCCTTTTGAAAATCAAGGTATATAATATCTACAGCTTTACTCTCATCGTAGAGGTTGAGGATATCGTGGAAAAAGTCTAAGAGGTTTGTTAAACAGGAACGTTTTTTACGAAAGCCGTGTTGAGTATCTTTAAGTATGTTATTTTCCTCTAAGTGATTTACGAGTCTGTCTCTTATGACCGTTTCTAGCATTTTACATACAACTGAGGTTAAGCTAATTGGACGATAGTTACTGGGTAGGGATTTGCTGCCTTTTTTGAATATCGGTGTTACGTTGGCTAGCTTCCACTGATCGGGCATAGTTCCAGACTGCAAGGATTTATTGAATAGTAATGGCAGTGGTTTGGAGAGCTCATCCTTAGCTTCCTTTAGAACTCTAGGCGAGATTGTATCAGGTCCAGGCGTTTTATTTACCTTGAGTTTATCTAAACAATTATCTCTGTAACGGTGATATTGCTTAGAACATCTGAATTATCAATCTGAATCGGCGATGGTGTAGGGATATCACTGAGGTCTTCTGTTGTAAAAACTGATGCAAAGAAGGTATTGAGGGCATTACTCATTTGTACTTCGTCTTTGGTGTATTCTCCATTTTCATCGACTAACGGTCCAACAGTTGAAGTAACTACTTTTTTCTTTCTGATATAACTATAGAATTCTTTCGGGTTTGTTTTACTTTGATTCGCAATATGTAACTCTAAGGTCTTTTTACTTTGCTTAATTAACTTTTTGGCTTTGCGTCGTAGCTCTACAAATTTCACCCGTTCTTCGTCATTTTGTGAGGATTTTAATCTATCATTAGCAAATTTTTTAGCAAGCAGGCAGTTTGAAATATCTTTATTCCACCCTTTGGGCTTATTATTATGGCCTGGACGCCGTATTTTTGATGGTATGCAGTGTTGCACTGCTTTTAGGTAAGTGGCTTCGAATAACTTCCAAGATGTATTTATGTCGTTATTGTGAATTAAAAAGCTCCAGTCAGTTTCTTTAAACATAGCTCTAAGTTTATGGAAGTTTGCTTTCTTGAAATTAGGGACTTTTTCGATGCTACTATTTGGTTCTTTACTAGTAAACTTTAAAGTGAAAGTTATCGTACGATGGTCGCTGTTACTGAATTCATCACCAACATTCAAATTCTCTATTAATTCTTCTTTTGTTGCAAGTACAATGTCAAGAACGTTATTACCATGGGTCGGCGTTCAAACAAATTGATAAAGCGAACTCTCTTGCAAGTTCGTATACAAGTCATGTCCGGAGTGTGAAGTAAGAGTATAGCCCCACTTGGTCACAGGTAAATTAAAGTCGCCAAAAATTACGGTATCTTGTGAGTTATATACATCTGCAATTTGTTCATAAATTTCTCGGTCAGTTTGCACTGATTGAGCTGGAGGTCTGTATATTAATGCAAGTATTATTTGTGTACCTTTATTATTCTTTAAGAATAAATGAAATGAAAGGAATGAAGAGCCAGCAAACATAGCTGGATATGGTATGGGAGGGAGAAGAAGAGAAGTAGTGGAGGAGGAGGTGGGGATCAGGAGGTCAGAAGTGTGGGAAGCCATGAAAAGAGTGAAGTTGGGGAAAGCACCAGGAACAGATGGAGTGTGTGGGGAAATGTTGAGGTATGGTGGTGAGATAGTGATAGAATGGGTATGGAAAATGTGCAAACTAGCATGGGAGAAGGGGAGTGCACCCGATGACTGGAAGACTGGCATAATAGTCCCCCTATATAAGGGCAAAGGGGAAAGAAGAGTGTGTGGTAACCACCGAGGAATATGTCTTCTAAGCGTAGTAGGGAGGGTATACAGTAGGGTAGTGATTGAGAGAGTGAGAGTGAGAACGGAGAAATGGATAGGCGACGAGCAGGGAGGTTTTAGGAAGGGAAGAGGATGTGTAGATCAGATTTTTACCCTGAATTGTGTTGTGGAGAAGTATCTGGAGAAGAAACAAAAGGTGTATGTTGCCTTTATGGACTTGGAGAAGGCCTATGACAGAGTGGATAGAGAAGGTTTGTGGAAAGTACTTAGAATATACGGAGTAGAGGGCAAGTTGCTGAAAGCAGTGAAGAGCATGTATGAGGGTGCAAAGGCGGCAGTACGTGTGGAGAGTGAGCAGAGCGAGTTCTTTGACCTGAATGTTGGTTTGAAACAGGGGTGTGTGATGTCCCTGTGGTTGCTTACTGTATATATGGATGGAGTTATGAAAGAAATACTATCAAGAGCAGTGGATGTTGGTGTATCGCTGAAAAGGGAGGGAATTGAGTGGAAGCTACCTATACTGCTGTTTGCGGATGATACAGTTCTGATGAGTGATAATGAATGGGAGTTGCAGGGTCTGGTAAATGAGTTTGGAACAGTGTGCGAAAAACGGAATTTGAAGGTAAATACGGGGAAGAGCAAGGTTATGGTCTTCGAAAGGGGTGAAGTCACAGAGTGTGAGGTGAAGCTGAACGGTCAGGCTATGGAGATCGTCAACTCTTTTAAGTATCTGGGCAGTGTGTTGAGTAAAGATGGGACTATGGATGACGAGGTGCGGGAGAGGGTACAACAGGGGAAGAGGGTTGTAGGAACGCTAAAAGCAGTAACAAGAAATAGGGTGGTCAGTATGGAAGTGAAGAAGTCCTTGCATGACAGTGTGGTAATCCCGACACTGACTTACGGAAGCGAAGCATGGACGTTGGTTGAGAGACTCAGACCAAGAGTGAGAGCAGTGGAAATGAATTACTTAAGGAGTGCGTGCGGAGTTACATGGAGGGATAGACAGACTAATGAGGAAGTAAGAAGGAGGTGTGGTGTGGAGGTAGATGTGCTGGAAAGTGTGAAAAGGAACAACTTGAGATGGTTCGGCCATATGGAACGTATGGAAAGTTAGAGAATGACTAAGAGGGTGTACGAGAGCGAGGTGGAGGGACAGAGGGGGAGAGGTAGACCGAATATGAGGTGGAAGGATGGAGTGAGGAAGTACATGAACGAAGGCGGTGCTGGTTGGGGAGAGGGGCGTCGACTGACTGGGGACAGAGGTGCATGGGGGCGGTTCGTTCGTGGCCACCCCTTCGGGGATCACGGCGTCAGGCAATAGATAGATAGATAGATTATTCTTTATTAGCACAAAAGATGCGTCGACGTTCACAATTTGAGGTTTTGACAAGAGGGTAGGGTTAAGACTTTCTTTGATATAAAGTAAAACGCCACCTCCATTTCGATTTATTCGGCTTTTCTCAAACATTACATAACCGGGAAGTGAATACTCTGCTAAAAAGTCTCTATCTTCTGTATTGAGCCAAGATTCTGTTATGCCAATCACATCATAATTTTCTGTAAACACTAGCTCCTCTAAATCTGAAAATGTATTACGTATGCTACGAGCGTTTGCATAGAAAACCTTTAAATTTGTTATTTTAGAACTCACAGAACGCTCTTTAATAATATTTTTGGTTCTTGTCGGATCTACATTTATGTTCATGGCTGTCCTCGGTCCTCGCTGTCTTCGGTCCTTATCGCTGGTGGTCCTCGGTTGCCTTTGTTTTTTTCTTGGCGTTGGATGATTTATGTCACTGCTGCTTCTTCTCGGATGGCGTTTTTTGATCCATGGCTGCGGACTGCTTCGTGTAGGAGACGACCCATGCGTGCTGAACCCACAGGGTTTAGATGAGTGCCATCCTTGCGGAACAGAGTAGGCTGGTTGTAGAAGTTGTCCCAGAGGTTGATGAATTCAACTTCTTCCCTCAGGCACAAATATTTTAGTCGGCTATTTGTGCTGAAGGCCTTGTCGTAGAATTTGTCAGGTGCGTCGATCTTGGGGAGAATGCCTGAGATGATGATATTCCTTGACTTGTTTTTGTAGTGCTGGATCATCTTGCGATATTTCTCCATCAACTCTTCGGATCTGGTGCACATGACGTCATTTGAACCAGCATGGATGACAAAAAGGGTATTTTCATTTGCATCCTTTGTGGTATCTTCGAAGGCTTCCACAATGTCGTCCAGTCCAGCTCCTGGGATGTAAAATCTTTTTCGTTGATTTGGGACTCTGTCGCAGAACTCTTCGACTTGTCCTCGTAGGATGGACCTAACCTAACCTAACCTAACCTAACTTTCAATATTTTTTAGGGCACAATCCTTTCACTGCCTCTCTCCCAAGTCTCTGTATTCTATAGGGTCTCTCTGCCAGTCTCTGTATTCTATAGGGTCTCTCTCCCCGCCTGGCTGTGTGTTCGTAGGTGCGTGTCACGGGTTCAGTGTGTATGTTCGTACGTGCGTGTTGTCGCTGTTGACTGGTGGAATATTTATGTTTCTGTATGATACATCTGTTTATTTAAGGCTTGTATTCCTAGACAAACTTTATTATTTTTGTCGGTGTCATTTACTACAGTTGATAATCCTACTCTTGAGTTTTTCAGAACTAATAATTATCTACTTAATCCTTTCCCTGATCCTGTTCCTAACCCTTAAACACCCTGCACCATCCCTGCACAATATGCCGCCCGAGAGCGACCCTCTGTGGGCCCCATTAAGTTAACGTAAATATAGTTTTACCGTATTTCTAGCTAGTCAACATGTCGTGCTAATTAATGTGATTGCAATGAAAATATGTAATACTGTTCCAGTACTTCTATTTGCCTCAACAATAATCAACATTGCACATTGACTGGTCAGGAATCTGGTAAAACTATAGTAATTACCACCGATAATGACTAGGTTTGCCTAGGAATACACACACACACACACACATACACACACACACGCACACACACACACATCTCAGCGGACATGAGGTGGACCACTCACGTTAGCAGCGTCAGAGCAAAGACTAATAAGGCCCTGGGCTTCCTGCGCAGGAATCTCACCAAGTGCAACGCAAACATTAAAATTCTAGCATTTAAAGCACTTGTTCGGCCACACTTAGAATACTGCGATACTGTCTGGGATCCACACACTCACAACAATATAAATAAACTAGAGGCCATACAAAACAAAGCTGCAAGATGGATCAGACGTGATTACAGACACACTACATCTGTCACTTTGCTCAAACAAGACATTAAACTCGACCCACTTGCAACAAGAAGACAAATGCACAGGCAACAGATGTTATATAAAATCACTAACAACTTAGTAGACATAGACAAAGATATATATTTACACCCTACAAGTATACGATTTACGAGACGCAGCCACAACCTAAAATACCACACGTATCAGGCAAGCACTGACATATTTAGACAATATTTTTTTCCCCGCAGCATCCAAGAGTGGAATCACCTCCCATCTCATGTAGTTAATAGCCCCACCCTTGATTAATTTAGAACTACGATCACCAATCATTACATCCCTAATCCTGATCCTGTCCCCAACCATTAGTCCTAAAAGCACAACCCCCGCATATCATGCCGCCCGAGAGCGGCCCTCTGCGGGTCCATCAACGTAAACGTCAACGTAAAACACACATACACACACACACACACACACACACAAATGCATATATAGATATATTCATATTTGTTTTCACTAACCCACCAATTAATTTACAAATAAACCTAACTAATGAAATCAATTAAAATAATGAATACATTTGGTACTCCAAGGACTCGAACCTAGGGTACTCACACTATATAATTTACAGGGAATATGTGTAACCAAGGGTTACACGAAATCTCTTGTGAATTCGTGAATATAATTGGAAACATGCATACAATTATGTGTTCCTAAGATTTCTAGTGTCATTTTATACTATGGGATGCACATGGTAATGTTTCGCTAAATTTAACCAAGCTAGGTAAATTTATAAATCAATATCAACCTCATGGATCGGCACTAATATTTGGAAGTGTTTTTCTATCTTCCTATATTAACTTCGGAAAGATACATTGTAGTTTTGTTAAACAGAACCTAACCAAAACTTTCCACTATAAGATATCATAAATAAAGTATGTGGGATCAGAAAAAAAAAAAATATTTGTAATATTGTAGTAAACAAATTCACCAGGGATTTCATGACAACTTGAGTTACACAGATTCCCTGTAGCATGTATACAAGAGTTATATCTCATAATTTTACCAGAGTTACATGAATAAATGTTTCAAACCCCACCCAGGATCGAACCACGGGCAGGCAAGTTGATAGCTCATGCTTTAACCCACTCCACCATGGTGTGATGACAAATAGAAAATCTCCTATCTACATTAAGGAAATGGAGAAATCCTAATTGAAGGATATATTTCATTCCATACCATGTCGTAGAACTCGTAGCCCAGAGCACACTTAGGCCTATAAGGGATATAAATATATATTGATGATAATTTATTCATTGCCAACAACTACACTTTTATATATTTTTTTTGTTTTAAATAAGTGACTATCGTTTCAGATTCCGCCAGGAAGAGAGCTGTATATTGCTGAATTGAGTGAGCTTTGTCGTCTCCGGAACCTTTGATGCACTACTCCTCCTAAACGGCTGCCTCCACGACATTGAAAACTAAGACCAAAGTTGTTCTCAAAGCCAAAATTAACAACGTGAACCTGTTGAATTTCTGCTACTGACTGTGGTGACTCTTGCACAGCCAGATTATCTAAACCGGGTTATAGCGGAATCGGGATTTAGTGGATTCATCCCCCATTAATAATAATCACAAATTACTATTATCACCTCCCATACCACAATCACTGTCACCATTGTCTTATAAAATTACAATATTTTTTATAAGCTACATACATGAAGTGTACGTTCTGAGAATATAAATTTACTTCAACTGAGAAATATAGTTTTTATTTTTCCTCTTCGCTAATATTTTGTCTTTACATATTTGTGTTGCTTATAATATAAGCAACCATATTATGGTTATTTATTGACCAATAAAGCCTACTATAACATAATTACCAAAAAACATAGCCAAATATAGCTACAAAGTAACATTTCATAAAAATATTAATTAAAAAATAACCAAATATATTTAAACTTTTTAAAACCTAACTTATATTTCTCTCACCATCTCGAAGCATTCCCAACAAGTCTGGATTTAACAGGACCTATCATAACCTAACTTTCAATATTTTTTAGGGCACAATCCTTTCACTGCCTCTCTCCCAAGTCTCTGTATTCTATAGGGTCTCTCTGCCAGTCTCTGTATTCTATAGGGTCTCTCTCCCCGCCTGGCTGTGTGTTCGTAGGTGCGTGTCACGGGTTCAGTGTGTATGTTCGTACGTGCGTGTTGTCGCTGTTGACTGGTGGAATAGTTATGTTTCTGTATGATACATCTGTTTATTTAAGGCTTGTATTCCTAGACAAACTTTATTATTTTTGTCGGTGTCATTTACTACAGTTGATAATCCTACTCTTGAGTTTTTCAGAACTAATAATTATCTACTTAATCCTTTCCCTGATCCTGTTCCTAACCCTTAAACACCCTGCACCATCCCTGCACAATATGCCGCCCGAGAGCGACCCTCTGTGGGCCCCATTAAGTTAACGTAAATATAGTTTTACCGTATTTCTAGCTAGTCAACATGTCGTGCTAATTAATGTGATTGCAATGAACATACTGTAATAATATTCCAGTAGTTCAATTTGCCTCAACAATAATCAACATTGCACATTGACTGGCCTGGAATACGGTAAACCTATAATTACCACCGTTAATGATTGGGTTTGCCTAGCCGTAGGAATACGGACACACACACACACACACACACATACAGTATATGTATATATATTTGTTTTCTATATTCTAACTACTTCCTCTAGGGCATAGGCTGATATCCTTTACATTCAACCGCTGAACACGGTGAGGCCCGTGAGGTCTTGTTCCAGTCTAGGGAGTGAGACATGCGAAGCTTCACGGCTCGAAGCAACTCCATCCCTGAAGCCGAGGTGGCTTCACAGTCTCACCCCACAGACTCAGACCCTCACTCTCAGAACGCCACCTGTTGAGCATGTTACGATCGGCACTACGAAATAAACAAGGGCACTTAATATTGGACTAGATGATAGGCTATATCTGCAACAACGGTACGCTAATTCCAAACCCTCGAACTATTACGCCGGTGAACAAAACACTTAAACCCTCCAGAGTTAATCTACTGGATAACGGGGTATCAATTAACTGGGTTTTAGTGCACTTCTACAAAGGCTTTCCGGTGACGGCAAAGCCTACTCACAACAGGAGTACTTTACGTTAATAAAATGCTCTCATGTAATAACAATGCTTAAATAAACTATAACAAGATTTAATAAAGGAGTATATGCTTACGTTAACTCTAGTGTGAGTCTGTAGTCTGTACTCAACACTAAACTCTTCAATGCTCTATGAAAACACTGGAAGTCTAGTACTACAGCAAACAGATATGGAATCTTCTGAAAACGTCTGATGCTCTAAGATGCTCGTCGAATATAGAACAGAAATAATGCAGGGGCAGGACACCAAAGCATGTATCTTAAATACACCAACAAATAGGATACATATATATATATAAAACGAGGGAGTGCAACAACTCTGTGACAGCACTAATAATAACCACTCAAAACAGTACTTCCTTAGCCAAAGTAACAGCCATACTGGGTTGTGCACTATGCATCAACCTAGGCTAAAATAATACGTGAATAATTCCTAAAGCATACACAGTTAAAGTTAATAAACACAATGCTGTCTTTATTACTAATAAAGTCTAGCAGCGGCATAAAAGGTACCAGGAGGCTAGTCAGAGCGCAAGCATGCTCGTAGCCTACTGTCTCCCCTTGAACAGATTTTCCTTATGTTACGTTAAGTGACTAGGAGGCTCTCTTGGTAAGTCCAGATCTCAAGTATCTGGTCTTACCCTGGCACTCCACAAAGGTCAACAAAATGAGGTAGCAAGCATACAAGTAAGAGTAGGCAAAACCCTTTCGCTTGTATACTGCTACACTCGCGAAGGAAAAATATGAACAAGGGTTACAGGCTACCTAGCTTCGTCGAAGTCGTACAGGCTCTGACTTGCCCTATACTTAACTCAGACAACGACCAAAGATACCCTCCACTGTCTAGCATTAAAACAACTCAATAATTAGAAGCACCCAATGATAATATGACTCCATGTGACTATGACTAATAATCCCTAAAGCTAGTGCAAAACATATATGTGAGAACTGGTGCTGGTAATACGACTGGCTGACTATGGAAGTCGTATGCAGAACCAGAAGGGATAAGTAATTGAATAAAGAGGAGAAGTATTGGAAAAGAAGAAGTTCAGAGAGAGAAACAGTAGTACAGGGGGTTAGATTGGGGACAGATTGCAAGGGACGTCTAGGACCAAGCACACCATGCCAAGCTCTAAGGAGACACGCGGGTAGGAGCCCTCCAGCACCAAAACTGAGACAGCGGCACCCAATCACAGACCACTACGTCATGAAGAGCAGGCGTCATATGACGCGCCAGGCCCGCCGGCCAATCACAAGCGTGGGAACCTCCGCCCGAGCGAGGAAGGCACACGTACATACACACGCACATAATACCTCCTTGCTGCCTCCTTCGTTCTCTCTCTCCTTGCAATTCACACTACATATCTTATACTCTATCACTGATATAAAATACTTCCAAGTGTCACAGACAAGAATAAAGACCACCACTGATCTGTCTGTGACATCATGAATACTAAAAAAGAAAGAACATCATTCTACGATTATTATAGCCCATTTCACTGCCCTGGCGAGCGCTAGCGAGTACGAGCACATTCTGGCAAGCTAGCCAGCGTAACAAGCAATTAACTCACTAGGCATTGTCCCCCTGTAGCATATTTTTTAATATGGGAATATTCATACAATGCTATTTAATCAGGGAACAATGAGGGTATTTTTATTGGCATTTCGGTGTGCTGTGGTAATGCACTGATACTAGGTAGAGCACAATTTCCATCCCAATAATGTATTCCCATTGACATATTGGGATTCGAACCCGGGTCCATTGGATTACCAGTCCATATGTATATATATATATATATATATATATATATATATATATATATATATATATATATATATAGTCATTTACATAGACACATGCGCAATCATATAATTTCTGAGGAGAGACATAATACCCTAATGTAGTCCAGATATAGGCTAGCTGTTCATGACAGTACCTCTCTCTAAATTCTACGGAGTATCCACTACATATCTCGCCATCCACTCCAATACTTTCCTCTACACACACAGCACCTCCCTCCATCTCTCTCTCTCTCTCCTAACATATTAAATCCCCTTCCTCCCGCCACCCCTTTCTCATTCTCACCCCCCGCTCCTTCCCACCCTCTTCCAACTGCCTCAAAATAATTTATATAGTTAACTTTATGTATAAGATGTTTGTATGTAGGTAATGCGTCTATATGTATATGCTGTATGTAAGTGTACAGTATATGCGAATACATATGTATATATACATATAAGTATATGTTATATATGTAATTCACTTACTTGTTCGTCAAGGGGAATCCACGCAATGCGAGCTAAGCTCATTATTATCGCGCCTCCTTAACTGGGAATGTATTGCGTGAAATGCATGTTGAGTGTTTATGTATCATTGGAATGGCTGTGGAAGTGTCTGTAGTCTGTATTTTAGTCAATTGGTGACATCTGGAAACGAAGGCTTAGGGTTAATCTGTACAGTACCATTCTTACCCGAAGGCTTAGGTTGACCAGTAGCATAGGTTGACCAGTACGATACGCATCTCACCTTGTAATCGATCACCAACCTCAGATGGGACGAAACAACTTCGTCCACTTATTCCAGGTTCCTATTTATACTGCTAGGTGAACAGAGGCTACACCGTTAGGAGACTTGCCCAAATGTCTCTTCCCCGCCCGGGTCTCGAACCCGGGACCTTCTGGTTGTGAGCCAGACGCGCTATCAGTTACGCCATGGATGTGTGTGTGTGTGTGTATATGTGTATGTGCGGGTATATATACAGTATATGCAGGTATATATGCATGCGTCTCAACAATTTATGTCCACCCATTCATATATTTATATTTGTATTTACTGTTATTATTACTATCTTATAATATTATTATTGAGACATATATAACTACTATTATTATTGAGACATATATAACTACTATTATTATTGAGACATATATAACTACTATTATTATTGTATTAATATCATTAATATTATTACTATCATTATAAATACTAATACCATTGCTATTCACTATTAATACATACCCCCTCTCATCTCCCCCCCCCCCCTCCCCTGACCTGACCTCTTGTTGACCTAAAAATAACCCTAACCTGCACCACCCCTGCCCTCCCCACCTGGATCACCCCTCACCCCCATCCACCAGTATAGCTCTCCTCAGTATAACTAAATAAGTTGGTCACCAATTATTTTGCAATATTTGAACACACATATGGATTTTATATGCTCTAAACATAATATGAAAATGTGTTTTAAGCCTCGGCAAAACCTAATAAAAATATATGGTACTAAAATGGAATTTTGTTGAAACATTGTTGTCAATACCTTCCTATAGACGGCACCGATTTGTACATACGCCATTTTCACCTGTCTCCCGAGGTCTGTCCACCAGCTTTTTAGTCCACTCCACCTGCCCATCTCTGTCGATAGGTTGGGTTGTTTGGTTAGGTTAATATACTAGGTCTCAGAAACAAGATTCGTAGTTGCGGTAGTATTTACGGTATCTGGACACTTCGAGCGAATTCATATTCGAGCGGAGGACAATTCAGGTTAGGTTAAGTTAAGTTAGGTTAAGTTAAGTTAAGTTAAGTTAAGTTAAGTTAAGTTAAGTTAAGTTAAGTTAGGTTAATTAGATTGGATTGTGCATCCGCTCGATCAGGAATTCGCTCGAAGTTCCTCGCATCCGTATTTACAGATACGGCCGAATACCGGTAGGCTACTAAATGGGCGCCGGCCCAACCGCCATGTTGTATCCCACGTAGGCTTACTAGGTAGCCTACTACGGACACATTGTAGGCGTTAGGTGTGGATTAGGCTTGTATCCAATGTACTAGGTCTATGTTACTGGATATTTATGATTTAAATAAGTGCTACGTTTTCGATAAATCTGGTTATATGGCTTTGCAATTAGGGAAATCATGAGCCGATTTCCGACATGTAGTTAGTCTTTTTCGATTCTCAAAATACGATCAAAGTTTTGCCAAAAATTGGCTCGGGTTTTCCAAAATTATGCTTTTTGGGGTTTGCAATTTAGGGAAACATGAGCCAAAATTCTAAATTAGGTTACTGTAATTTGTTTACTCTTAAAATTCGCAAAATCCTAGCCAAGTTTTGCCAAAACTTGGCTCGGGTTTTCCAAAATTCGGGTTTTATGCCTTTGCAATTTCGGGAAACCTGAGCCAAATTTCTAAATGAAGTTACTGTCATTTTGTTGTCTACAAACTCTCAAAATCCGAGCCAGCTTTGGCCAAAACTTGGCTCGGGTTTTCGAAATATTGGGTTTTAGGCCTTAGAAATACCTTAAAACCCGAGCCAAGTTTTGCTAAATACGTTTTAATCGCCGTTTTACGCATTTAACCCCTCATTTTCCCTGTACTTCATAGCCCTCCCCACTATCGGGCGGCGTGTCTTAAGATCGTTGTATAATGGGGAAAACGGTTTCGCCGAGGGTTGCAATTATTTCCAAACACTATATATTGATGAAAACTAACAGGGAAAAATAAAAAAATCCATGGCAAAATTGGTGACCATCTTATTTAGTTTTTCCCTCTCCTCTTCTCTATAAATGTAATGTATGCAATTATTTATACTAGCATAATAAGGACAGGCAGTCCGATATTGACTGCAAACATGTAACAGGGTTCGCCTCTTAGGCAAACATTCTCCAATACATATTGTATATATTGTAAATAATGTAACAAGAATAACCACTATTGGTGGAAATAAACTTATTATTATTATATTACTCTCTCTCAACTCTACGGAGTATCTACTACATATCTCGCCATCCACACCCACCACCACCCGACACACATACATACACACACGCACACAACCTTCTCAACAAGTGAAATGCAGTGTTACCAGATATGACTCAGCCTCCCAAACCGTACCGTACGATCTCATCTAGTAATAATCACCCTATCGAAATAAGTTACAGTTTACAGATCTCCTAAGCCATAATATAATGTTTAAGCACTTTGCTGTAAATTACTAAGCGGATATACTAGGCTATATGGGTTTAATATACTGTCATAATCCTATATTACGACCTATATGAGATGAGGGGTAGGGGCCAGGCAAAGTTGGTCTTATATAACATAATAATGCATAACATCTGCCTACAGGTGATATATACTGTATATACTCTTGCTTACCTCCTGTACCGTTGTGAAGGATGATCTGGGCTGTGGAGGGCCGAATATTGCTGTATAAAGGGTGATATAAGCCGAGAAGCCACCATCATCACTCTCACTCACTAGTTCCAACACTACTAGCTTCCTCGATTTCTTGGATTTGCCCTGGGAACTGAACACTAAGATAAGGTCGAAATATTTTAAAATGTATCGAATAACAATAAAACGGATCCCTGGAAAATATTCGAACTTTGCCTCGGCGGCCGCATCCGTGATGCGTGCTTAAAGCCGAGGTGAAACATTCCCGTAACTTCCAGGGTTGTTTGCGCAATTTTTGACCCTTTCAAAGATTTGTTCGAAGTTAGTTTGGTATACAAAAGATGCAGATTTGTTTTATCTTTCGATTGGCGTTATCAGAATTGAAAAAGGTTAAGTTTTTGTGTACCTATCCCCTATGAGCGAAGTCTAATGGAAAATCGCGTGTCCGACAGTTTTGGGAAAATCGATGAATTCTGAAACGGAACGAGCGAGATCGGGTTAATTTCAGAATGTGAATGCCGCGTTCAACACACCTCGACTAACCAAAATCTCAATTATCTGGCAGTTATTGGCAACTTTTCAACGATTACTTGAATCCAAGGGCTAAATTCTTGTACCTGTACTTCTAAAAATAAACGAACTACAATTATTTTAATTAATGGGCTTGTAATATGGTTAATGGGCATGCAGTTAATTGTTGAATCTATTATGTTACGGAATATATCACTGCTAGAGCTTCATTATTGGCTAACATGGGGAATATAAGCAGATGTGTCTAGGTATTTTGCCTTATATTCGTGTGTTAAGCGGCTTTTATTGTATTTATCATATGCAAATTACAAATATACACCAGCTTATTGTATTTTAGCATGCTATTGTAGCTTGTATTTATGTAATTTTACCCTTCGTTCTCTATCGCTATTAAGTCAATATTTCTGCCTTTCTTAGCCTTTTCTGACATATCTACTGTACATGTAAATATTATCGAAGTATAACACAATTGTATTTTTCCAAACGTAAGTGTTATGTTGGGCTATAATATTTACAGCTCGTAATATAGTCTTTGCTAAAATCCAGATTTGGACTAATAGACCGTAAATAAACTCAACAGGGTCACACCGAACACGTTCTTAATCTCACAAAAAGGTATTCAACTAGGTACTACAGAACTCAATAAAAACACACATAACAATTACACACAAGTTTATTCAAAGATATTTGTATCTGAAACTCAGAATGTAGCTTTACCTGGATAATTATCAGAACTATCAGGCAAGATATAGAATGCATATAAATAGTAGATCATGAATGGGGAGCAATTGCTCTTCAATTGTGGTTGTAAACAAGGTGGATAATATGCAACTGAATAATAACAAGTGACTTATAGAATCAACCCTTAATAATAATAATGATGCGAGTCGAGTGTCTTCCGTGAATAATTCAACAATGAAAGATACTAGAACACAATCTCAATACAAGAGAATAAGGGTGAGTTGAGAGGGTACATAAGCACACAGGTAGGTAGGTGAGTCACACGGTAGGTACGGCGCACTAGCCAGGTAGTCGCGTTTACTAAGGTTACCTTCTCGTTAGCTAGGAGGGGGTCAGGTCATATATTTGTACTGCGGGGGTGGAAATTTAGTTTCAAATTTGTGCAACTATGAATTTAGTTTCAATGATATTAAGATGAAATTGGTGGCAGTATGTTAGTTAATTATTTGCACAATTTATTCTCAAGGAAACACAATTTATGTCATTTATGATGGGAATCTTATATTCACTTCAAACAATCGTATGTAATAATCACAAAACAAGTCGAGGAATTCAGATGTAAATTTAGCATACAATTATGAGTCGACTATAGAATAAGATCTATTAATTGTATCTAAGAACAGATTATAATTGACTAAACAAACTTAGACAATGAATGCTCTGGAAATACTTGTAAGATGAAAGTGTAATTAATAATTAATTCAATATTAATTATGAATAGGAGGTGGTACACACGACGAAGTTGTGCTAAGAAAATACTCAAAATAGTATAACCAAGATATCTGAACGAGTTAACAGAGTCTTAAGAGAATATACACCGTAACACGGGGTGTACGGAATATGAATAATAATTAAGTAACAGACACTATGCAATGCTAGAATTCCTAAGCACAAGAATCAGAATTACTTACATCAGTAATCAAACGAACGTAAATACTAATTCATAAAATAATTACAATGGTGGTTAATTAGCTGAACATTAATAGGGGAACTCGAGAAGTAAATATATTTATAGAATAAACAACACTTCTCGATGAGTCTGAGGTAAATTAATTATGAAATTGGGCCTAGGTTCTAGGTAATCAGTGGTGAATTAAGAAGGGAATTATAACACGAAATACACTGCAACCTCAACTTAAAACATACATAACAGAATACATATATTAGGAAAATCTGTGAGTGTGTGGCGACGTGAATTAATTAACACAAGTATATAACGTATGCATAGGACGTTCTAGAGGAGATAAATTAATTATGAGAACTAGGTCTTGGACACAGACCTAGCAAGGACTTTATATAAGATTCAAAAGGACTAACACAGTACACAATTAAGGATCTTGGACACAGATCTCAGAATCAATTAGCACAACACAATTCACATATTTTAACCTATACCTCGACAACAATAACACAAAATAAGATACACAGGGACACTTAGGGTAAGATTGGAGGGTAGAGAGAGTACGGGTCTGGCCGACGTAGATCGTAGGTTCGTTGAGCAGCACTTCAGGGGTAGAGGGCACCACTTGAGCAGGAATTCAGGTTCCCGACTTCAGGAATGTGGGGCGTCACTCGAGCAGGACTTCAGGGGGGCACTTCAGGCAAGCACACTCTCCGGGCAGGGTAGGGGCAGGCTAGTACAAGCCACTACTGTGATTAGCTACTCTGCTCCTTATTCAGGTTTAGGATAGTACCGCAGTTGAGGTTTGCATACTCCTCTACAATTTCTTAGAGGAACAAATTGAGATGGTTCGGCCATATGGAACGTATGGAAAGCGAGAGAATGACTAAGAGGGTGTACGAGAGCGAGGTGGAGGAACAGAGAGGGAGAGGTAGACCGAAAGAGAGGTGGAAGGATGGAGTGAGGAAGTATATGAACGAAGGCGGTGCTGGTTGGGGGGAGGGGCGTCGACTGACCGCGGACAGAGGTGCATGGGGGCGGTTCGTTCGTGGCCACCCCTTCGGGGATCACGGCGTCAGGCAATAGATAGATAGATAGAATATTCGGCTTTATTCTCGACTCTCCTTTACAGGGGTTCAAGGTCATAGGGATATGGGGAAACAGGCTGTGATGAAGTTGTGAGGTAAATACTTATTGTAGACATAGATAATAGCTGTTTACATTGATACATATATAATAGGTAGTTTATTAATTACTTAGGTGCTAGTTACTTAGCCTAATAATGGAGAAATCGTATGTGTACGGAATCGTCCATAAGCTAAACCCCCGAGACAAACGGTATTATATCTCGCCTATGAGTTATACTTCGTAGAGGTTTATGATATCTCCCGGTCTATCACCACTTGTGCTCCTGTCTACATACATTTGTATCTGTAGACTTCAGGCCGTTGATGTTTTATTTGCATAAACATCTCTTCACTGTATTGCATATCCAGGAGCTGAGGAAATGCTGCGCTGTGGTTGGCTGTGAGGGCTGGAGAGTAGGCCGTTGATTGGTTGGGAGAACTTCCCATACTTGTGGCTGGTGGCTGTTGTCGTAGAGCACGGGGAAGCAGGAGTCACTCCTGTATTTGTGCAGGGATTAGAGCACGGGGAAACAGGGGTGGCTCTTGTATTCTTCTTCTTCTCTGCTTTCGTTCTGCTTGCTTCTTAGGCTCTGTTTGTTGCAGACTGCCTATTCTGCAACTATTCTCTGTTGGGCTGGTCTTCAGACCCGTCATTTCAGTAAGACATGTGGAAATCGAAGTAATTGCGAAGGTATATTCGGTATATTTTAGCGGAAGTGGGAGGGAGAGAGTACAGCATCGTTCTGGTAACAGCTGTTAATGGCTACCGGCGTCCCTGCGCAGCGGGTTGTAAGCTCTCGTGAAGGATCGCCATTTCCCCGAGGATATTACCTACTGCGCCTAGTGAACTCTCTCCACCTCATCTACGCGGCCCTGTGGATATACTGGGCACCCGTGGAGTACCAGAAGTAATATGTTCGCCATGTACCGGTAAGATATTTTTTCTAGAGGTCCTCTCTAGATGTTGCCATGCAGGATTCAAGAAGGCATTGAGGTAGAAATGGAGGGAGTGATTTTCGACCATTTAACACTCTTTTAATACCGCTGTCCTCCCATGCCGCATCTGATAGTTTTACTGGGCTTGGAAAGGTGTCATGCGACCAGTTGTATTAATGATATAGTTTGTAGCAATTATAATTATGTAAAGGTCTGATGGTGGAGGGAAACAGGGGGGGGGGGGAGGAAAGAACGAGATAAGGGATCGGGAAGGGGGAAGGGGGGAAAAGAGCAAGAGAGAAGGAAGCGGGAGGTGGTGAAGGAGTTCTGGAGAGACAGAATATCCCCCCCCATAAAAAAAAACTCCCTTCCCATTCTCTCTCTCTCTCTCTCTATCTCTCTTTCTCTTCTCCCGCAGCTCTATTCGACTGGGACCCGGTAAGCATGATCTGCGGGGTTTGTGGATGAAGAACTAGCATACCGTACGGAACTTGTCTTTGTAGTGAAAGTTATTTTACGTAGATTATTATATTTGGCTTAGGCCTAATATATCCGTTTTTTATGTTTATTTTTTACTGTATTCCTACGGTACAATCGGGGGTATTAAGTGTTGTCATAGATTCCAGTGGTTTTCGCTCAAAAAGTGTTATTGGTATCTAATCATGGTTGCCATTGGATACAGAAAGGGTTGAGGGGGGCTCTGCCTCCCTCACCCCCGTTAATTATTGACATCAGCATCTATATTGACAGTAGGTGTTAAGCTGACTGACCCTAAGTACCAGGGTTACCATGTCAAGTCCGCTAGATAGTAATTAATGTCGAAAAATCGCTAGAATAATGCCACAATCTACAATATCGTTCTAAAATGGCTCAAATATCAGAATAACGCTAGAATTCATGTCGCAAAATGTAAAATTTACCTCTAGATCCAGCGGAAATTTAGCTAAATTGGCAACACTGGCCCTAACATCGGCACACTGTATGGGTAATTTGGCACCACTGTACGGTTAAATGGGCGAATGAAGGGGGTTAAAGGGGCTTGCGTAAAATTAAAAGGCGCGAATGAATCGGTAGTAGTAGCCAATCCTTTATGAATGAAATATATAATGGTTTATGTGCTCATATATGATTATTTGCAGTGACTCTATCCTTTCTGACAACTAAGGTTACCTATAAATAACATTTGGTAAATATCCTGTTTTACACCGGGGACGATTTTTACAAGTATTTTGTATTTGTTTTCCTTGTTTTGGGGGGTTTTAGGGGGTGTTTTTTTATGAACCCCATCGGAAAATGCAAAAAAAAATAGCCTAACCTAACCTAACCGAAAACTAACCTGTCTCGCCGACGGTCTCAACTTTTCAGCCATCGATGGTTTCGACCCGGCATAGACTCCTATGCGACCCGGTGTAAAACTGGATAAATTCCTTATTTTCTAATTTCCGGCTATTATTAGACGATTTTATTCAGATTAGGAAGGGTATATGGAAGTCAGAGGGTTAATTAACATAGTCTTTAGCCTTCTAATGCCCACAGATTAGGAAGGGTATATGGAAGTCAGAGGGTTAATTAACATAGATTAGGAAGGGTATATGGAAGTCAGAGGGTTAATTAACATAGATTAGGAAGGGTATATGGAAGTCAGAGGGTTAATTAACATAAATTAGGAAGGGTATATGGAAGTCAGAGGGTTAATTAACATAAATTAGGAAGGGTATATGGAAGTCAGAGGGTTAATTAACATAAATTAGGAAGGGTATATGGAAGTCAGAGGGTTAATTAACATAGATTAGGGAGGGTATATGGAAGTCAGAGGGTTAATTAACATAAATTAGGAAGGGTATATGGAAGTCAGAGGGTTAATTAACATAAATTAGGAAGGGTATATGGAAGTCAGAGGGTTAATTAACATAGATTAGGAAGGATATATGGAAGTCAGAGGGTTAATTAACATAGATTAGAAAGGGTATATGGAAGTCAGAGGGTTAATTAACATAGTCTTTAGCCTTCTAATTCCCACAGATCCTTCTCAAACCGTATAAAATCGTCTAATGATAGTCGGAATAAGCTGTCAAAATCTTCAGTGGGTTAGCACCATACCTTTCTAACCTTTCTAAATTGATTTACCAATTAATTTAACCTAATAGAGTATATTTCTTTGTAAAACATAGCCATTCATCAAGCCAGAAATCGCATGTTTCGATCGCCACTTTAAAAGTGAAGTAACTTTAGCAGTTGTTTACATTACAAAGCCGAAACTTGGACAACAGGTAGTTCCAATTATGGAGTGAATATAGTTTGTTCGGATTTTTTTTTCTTAAGAAATATATGAATAAATTGGAGCGATATTTCCCAAACCCATGTGTAACTAATAATTAATATTTCGCATTGATGCACTATGAAGCGTATGTATCGAGAGGGGAGGGGAGGGGGGATGTATTGAGAGAGGAGGGGAAGGGTATGTATTGAGAGAGCAGGGGAGGGGAGATTTATTGAGAGAGGAGGGGAGGGGGTATGTATTGAGAGAGGAGGGGAGGGGGGATGTATTGAGAGAGGAGGGGAAGGGTATGTATTGAGAGAGCAGGGGAGGGGGGATTTATTGAGAGAGGAGGGGAGGGGGTATGTATTGAGAGAGGAGGGAGGGGGGATGTATTAAGAGAGGAGGGGAGGGGGTATGTATTGAAGAGGAGGGAGAGGGGTATGTATTGAGAGAGGAAGGGAGGGGGGATGAATCGAGAGAGGAAGGGAGGGTGGATGTATTGAGAGGAAGGGAGGGGGGATGTATTGAGAGAGGTGGGGAGGGATATGTATTGAGAGAGGAGGGGAGGAATATGTATTGAGAGAGGAGGGGACGGGGGATGTATTGAGAGAAGAGGGAGGGGGATGTATTGAGAGAGGAGGGGAGGGGGGATGTATTGAGAGAGGAGGGGAGAGATATGTATTGAGAGAGGAGGGGAGGGGGGATGTATTGAGATGAGGGGGGGGGGAATGTATGGAGAGGAGGGGGAGGGGGATGTATTGAGAGAGGAGGGGAGGGGGTATGTATTGAGAGAGGAGGGGAGGGGGGATGTATTGAGAGAGGAGGGGAGGGATATGTATTGAGAGAGGAGGGGAGGGATATGTATTGAGAAAGGAGGGGAGGGGGTAGGAATTGAGAGAAGAGGGGAGGGGTGTGTATTGAGAGAGGAAGGGAGGGGGATATATTGGGAGAGGAAGGGAGGGATATGTATTGAGAGAGGAGGGGAATGGGGATTTATTGGGAGAGGAAGGGTGGGGGGATGTATTGAGAGAGGTGGGGAGGGGGGATGTATTGAGAGAGGAGAGGAGGGGGGATGTATTGAGAGAGGAGGGGAGGGATATGTATTGAGAGAGGAGGGGAGGGGGGATGTATTGAGATGAAGGGGATGGGGATGTATTGAGAGGAAGGGGAGGGGGTATGTATTGAGAGAGGAGGGGAGCAGGTATGTATTGAGAGAGGAGGGGAGGGGGTATGTATTAAGAGAGGAGGGGAGGGGGGATGTATTGAGAGAGGAAGGGAGGAGGTCTGTATTGAGAGAGGAGGGAAGGGGTATGTATTGAGAGAGAAGGGGAGGGTTATGTATGGAGAGAGGAGGGGAGGGGGGATGTATTGAGAGAGGTGGGGAGGGGGGATGTATTGAGAGAGAAGGGGAGGGGTATGTATTGAGAGAGGTGGGGAGGGTGTATTGAGAGAGGGGAGGGGGGATGTATTGAGAGAGGAGGGGGGGTATTTATTGAGAGAGGTGGGGAGGGGGGATGTATTGAGAGAGGAGGGGAGGGAGTATGTATTGAGAGAGGAGGGGAGGGAGTATGTATTGAGAGAGGAGGGGAGGGGGTATGTATTGAGAGAGGAGGGAAGGGGGATGTATTGAGAGGGGAGGGAAGGGGGATGTATTGAGAGAGGAGGGAAGGGGGATGTATTGAGAGAGGAGGGAAGGGGGATGTATTGAGAGGAGGGGAGGGGAGATGTATGGAGAGAGGAGGGGAGGGGGTATGTATTGAGAGAGGAGGGAAGGGCGTATGTATTGAGAGAGGAGGGGAGGGGGGATTTATTGAGCGAGGAGGGGGGGGTATTGGACTGAGAGAGGAGGGGAGGGGGGATGTATTGAGGGGGGAGGGGGGGGGGTTTGTATTGAGACAGGAGGGGAGGGGGGATGTATTGAGAGAGGAGGGGAGGGGGGAGGTATTGAGAGAGGAAGGGAGGGGGATGTATTGAGACAGGAGGGGAGGAGGGATGTATTGAGAGGAGGGGAGGGGGTATGTATTGAGAGAGGAGGGGAGGGTGGTATGTATTGAGAGAGGTGGGAGGGGGGATGTATTGAGAGAGGTGGGTGAGGGGGGATGTATTGAGAGAGACGGGGAGTGGGATATATTGAGAGAGGAGGGGAGGGGGGATGTATTGAGAGAGGAGGAGAGGGGTATGTATTGAGAGAGGAGGGGAGGGGGGATGTATTGAGAGAGGAGGGGAGGGATATGTATTGAGAGAGGTGGGGAGGGGGGATGTATTGAGAGAGGAGGGGAAGGGGGATGTATTGAGAGAGGAGGGGAGGGGAGATGTATTGAGAGAGGAGGGGAGGGGAGATGTATTGAGAGAGGAGGGGAGGGATATGTATTGAGAGAGGAGGGGAGGGGAGATGTATTGAGAGAGGAGGGGAGGGATATGTATTGAGAGAGGAGGGGAGGGGAGATGTATTGAGAGAGGAGGGGAGGGGGGATGTATTGAGAGAGGAGGGGGGGGATATGTATTGATAGAGGAGGGGAGGGGGGATGTATTGAGAGGGGAGGGGAGGGGGGATGTATTGAGAGAGGAGGGGAGGGGGGATGTATTGAGAGAGGAGGGGAGGGGGTATGAATTGAGAGAGAAGGGGAGGGGGGATGTATGAGAGAGAAGGTATGGGGGATGTATTGAGAGAGGAGGAGAGGGGTATGTATTGAGAGAGGAGGGGAGGGGGTATGTATTGAGAGAGGAGGGGAGGGGGTATGTATTGAGAGAGGAAGGGAGGGGGGATGTATTGAGAGAGGAAGGGAGGGGGGATGTATTGAGAGAGGAAGGGAGGGGGGATGTATTGAGAGAGGAGGGGGATGTATTGAGGGGAGGGGATGTATTCAGAGAGGAAGGGGAGGGGGGTATGTATTGAGAGAGGAGGGGAGGGGGTATGTATTGAGAGAGGAGGGGAGGGGGATGTATTGAGAGAGGAGGGGAGGGGAGGAGGGGGAGGTAGTATTGAGAGAGGAGGGGAGGAGGGGATATGTATTGAGAGAGGAGGGGAGGGGGGATGTATTGAGAGAGGAGGGAAGGGGGATGAATTGAGAGAGAAGGGGAGGGGTATGTATTGAGAGAGGTGGGGAACGGGGATGTATTGAGAGAGGAGGGGAGGGGGTATGTATTGAGAGAGGAGGGGAGGGGGGATGTATTGAGAGAGGAGGGGAGGGGGTATGTATTGAGAGAGGAGGGGAGGGGGGATGTATTGAGAGAGGTAGGGAGGAGGTCTGTATTGAGAGAGGAGGGAAGGGGTATGTATTGAGAGAGGTGGGGAGGTGGGATTTATTGAGAGAGGAGGGGAGGGGGTATGTATTGAGAGAGGTGGAGAGGGAGATGTATTGAGAGAGGAGGGAGGAGATGAGAGAGGTGGGAGGGGAGATGTATTGAGAGAGGAGGGGAGAGATATGTATTGAGAGAGGGAGCGGAGGAGGGGATGTATTGAAAGAGGAGGTGAGGGGGGATGGAATGAGAGAGGAGAGGAGGGGTATGTATTGATAGAGGAGGGGAGGGGAGGGGGGATGTATTGAGAGAGGAGGGGAGGGGGGATGTATTGAGAGAGGAGGGAGGGGGGTTGTATTGAGAGAGGAGGGAAGTGGGTATGTATTGAGAGAGAAGGGGAGGGAGGATGAATTGAGAGAGGAGGGGAGGTGGGATGTATTGAGAGAGGAGGGGAGGGGGTATGTATTGAGAGAGGGAGGAGGGGGGATTTATTGAGAGAGGAGGGGAGGGGGGATGTATTGAGAGAGGAGGGGAGGGGTATGTATTGAGAGAGGAGGGGAGGGAGGATGTATTGAGAGAGGAGGGGATGGGGGATGTATTGAGAAAGGAGGGGAGGGGTATGTATTGAGAGAAGAGGGAGGGGGGATGTATTGAGAGAGGAGGGGAGGGGGTATGTATTGAGAGAGGAGGGGAGGGGGGATGTATTGAGAGAGGGGGGAGGGGGGATGTATGGAGAGAGGAGGGGAGGGGGGATGTATTGAGAGAGGAGGGGAGGGATATGTATTGAGAGAGGAGGGGAGGGGGGATGTATTGAGAGAGGAGGGGAGGTGGAATGTATTGAGAGAGGAGGGAAGGGGGATGTATTGAGAGAGGAGGGAAGGGGGGATGTTTCGAGAGAGGAGGGAAGGGGGGATGTTTCGAGAGAGGAGGGAAGGGGGGATGTATCGAGAGAGGAGGGGAGGGATATGTCTGAGAGAGGAGGGCGGGGCGATGTATTGAGAGGGGAGGGCGCGGGGGGAAGGTCTGCGAGAGGAGGGGTGGGATATGTATGAGAGAGGAGTGGAAGGGGGATGTCTTATTGAGAGAGGTGGGGAGGGGGGATGTATTGAGAGAGGTGGGGAGGGGGTATGTATTGCGAGAGGGAGGGGAGGGGGTATGTATTGAGGAGAGGAGGGGAGGGGGGATGTATTGACGAGAGGAGGAGAGGGAAGGGTATGTATTGAGAGAGGCGGGGAGGGGGTTATTGTATTGAGAGAGGTGGGGAGGGGGGATTTGTTGAGGGGAGGAGGGGAGAGGGGGTATGTATTGAGAGAGGTGGGGATGGGGTATGTATTGAGAGAGGCGGGGCGGGCGGAGTATGAGGAGAGGAGGGTGGGGGATGTATTGACGAGAGGAGGGGAGGGGGTATGGTTATGTATGAGAGAGGAGGGGAGGTGGGGATGTATTGAGAGAGGAGGGCGAGGGGTTTTTGTATTGAGAGAGGAGGGGTAGGGGGCGGTATTGAGAGAGGGGGGGCGGGGGAATGGTCTGAGAGAGGTGGGGCGGGGGAGATTGAGAGAGGTGGGATGGGGGGATTATTGAGGAGTGAGGGGCGGTGGGATGTATTGAGAGAGGAGGGGAGGGGTGGTATGTATTGAGAGAGGAGGGGAGGGGGGATGATGTATGAGAGAGGAGGGGAGGGGTAATGTATTGAGAGAGGGAGGGGGAGGGGGGATGTTATTGAGAGAGGAGGGGAGGGGGGATGTATTGAGAGAGGAGGGGAGGGGGGATGTATAGCGGAGAGGAGTGGAAGGGGGCTGATTGCGAGAGGTGGGAGGGGGGATGTATGAGAGAGGTGGGTGAGTGGGTATGTCTTGAGAGAGGAGGGGAGGGGGTATGTATTGTAGAGAGGAGGGGAGGGGGGATGTATTGAGAGAGGAGGGGAGGGGGTATGTATTGAGAGAGGATTGGATGGGGTATGTATTGAGAGAGGAGGGGACAGGGGATGTATTGAGAGAGGAGGGGAGGGGGTATGTATTGAGGAGGAGGGGAGGGGGATGTATTGAGAGAGCGGGGAGGGGTATGTATTGAGAGAGGAGGGGAGGGGGGATGTATTGAGGCGGGAGGGGAGGGGTATGTATTGAGAGAGGAGGGGAGGGGGTATGTATTGAGAGAGGAGGGGAGGGGGTATGTATTGAGAGAGGAGGGGAGGGGGTATGTATTGAGAGAGGGAGGGCGGGGGTATGTATTGAGAGGGAGAGGGGAGGGGGGTTGTATTGAGAGAGGGGGGGGGGGGGGCTGTATTGAGAGAGGAGGGGAGGGGGGGATGTATTGCGAGGGAGGAGGGGGGGGGGGATGTAGTGAGAGAGGAGGCGAGGGGGTGGGTAGTGAGAGAGGAGGGGAGGGGGGATGTATTGAGAGAGGAGGGGAGGGAATGTATTTGAGAGAGGAGGGGAGGTATGTATGAGAGAGGTGGGGAGCGGGGGTATATTGAGAGAGGAGGGGAGGGGGGATGTATTGAGAGAGGAGGAGAGGGGTAATGTATTGAAGAGGAGGGGAGGGGGGATGTATTGGAGAAGGAGGAGGGGAGGGGGTATGTATTGAGAGAGGAGGGGGAAGGGGGATGTATTGAGAGAGGGGGGCGATGGGATGTATTGAGAGAGGAGGGGAGGGGGTATGTATTAAGAGAGGAGGGGAGGGGGTATGTATTGAGAGAGGAGCGGGGAATGTATGGAGGGAAGGGAGGGATTAAGCGAGGGGGGAGGGGGTATGTATTGAGTACAAAGGAGTACAATGGAGTACAAAGGAAATCAAGCAACAACAGTTCTAGTGACCCTTCTAGGTTGCTTGTCCTCCAAAACACTGAGGATCAAGTGTCCAAACAGTGGTTTAGAGTGGGTAAGGGAACATTGGAAAGGGAAATACTGCCCTGTCACTAACGTGGCAGGACTAGGAAGTTACTAGGGGACATAGGGGTTAGTAACTAAGGGGAGGATAAAGTTATTCATTTACAAACGCAGTCAGTCGCGGGTTTGATGCGAGACATTTGTCTAGGCGGAATTTAAATGAATCAACGGTGCTGCAGTCTATAACGTCTCGGGGAAGCCCATTCCACAAGTTGACAACTCGATTGAAGAAGAAATTCTTAGATTCGTGCGAGTTAAAAGATTTACCAATAATTTTGCAACCGTTTCCCCGCGTGTAATTAGATTGGTCGATAGTGAAGTACTTACTACAGTTCATATTATCGATGCCTTTGATGATTTTGAACACTTGAATTAAGTCGCCTCTTAATCTGCGCTGGGTTAAAGGAAATAGATTTAATTCTCTAAGACGCTCTTCGTATGGTTTGTTCTTTAGGCTAGGTATCATTTTGGTAACTCTACGTTGAACTCGTTCTAGCTTGTTTATATCTTTTTGGTAATAAGGGCGCCCACCAGGATTGAACGCAGTATTCCAGAAGAGGGCGGACTAAGGAATTGTAAAGGGTTAGGATAACTTCTTGGGATTTTTGCTCAAATGACCTGCCTATAACGCCAATTATTTTGTTTGCCTTCTTAACAACTTCTGAACATTGTTGACTCGGTTTTAGGTTACTCGAGACCGTGACTCCCAGATAAGTTCCTCCGTGTACATTCTTAAGCTGAGTGCCATTCATCGAATAGTTTGCTTTCTCATTTAGGTATCCGACATGTAGTACTTTACATTTATCCGCATTGAAACTCATTTGCCACATTTGGGCCCAACATGACAATTTATCTAGATTGTGTTGCATATCGTCAACTATTCTTTGAGAGTACGCTATTTGCAATTTTTGTATCGTCAGCAAATTTTGAGATTGTGCAGGTGAGACCCTCATCTATGTCGTTGATGTAAATTAGAAAGAGAATTGGGCCTAGTACCGATCCCTGGGGTACCCCGCTACTTACATTGGTCCATTTAGATGCCTTACCGTTTATGACTACCCTTTGCTTTCTGTTGCTGAGCCAATTTTCTATCCATTTCAACACACCGTCTTGTATTCCATGCGCTTTTAGTTTTAGCAGTAAACGTTTGTGGGGAACTTTGTCAAAGGCCTTTTGAAAATCAAGGTATATAATATCTACAGCTTTACTCTCATCGTAGAGGTTGAGGCTCTCGTGGCCGAAGTCTAAGAGGGTTGTTAAACAGGAACGTTTTTTACGAAAGCCGTGTTGAGTCTCTTTAAGTATGTTATTTTCCTCTAAGTGATTTACGAGTCTGTCTCGTATGACCGTTTCTAGAATTTTACATACAACTGAGGTTAAGCTAATTGGACGATAGTTACTGGGTAGGGATTTGCTGCCTTTTTTGAATATCGGTGTTACGTTGGCTAGCTTCCACTGATCAGGCATAGTTCCAGACTGCAAGGATTTATTGAATAGTAATGTCAGTGTTTTGGAGAGCTCATTCTTAGCTTCCTTTAGAACTCTAGGCGAGATTGTATCAGGTCCTGGCGTTTTATTTACCTTGAGTTTATCTAAACAATTCAATACTTCTCTCTCTGTAACGGTGATTATTGCTTAGAACATCTGAATTATCAATCTGAATCGGCGATGGTTGTAGGGATATCACTGAGGTCTTCTGTTGTAAAAACTGATGCAAAGAAGGTATTGAGGGCATTACTCATTTGTACTTGTCTTTGGTGTATTCTCCCTTTTCATCGACTAACGGTCCAACAGTTGAAGTAACTACTTTTTTCTTTCTGATATAACTATAGAATTCTTTCGGGGTTGTTTTACTTTGATTCGCAATATGTAACTCTAAGGTCTTTTTACTTTGCTTACGTAACTTTGTGGCTTTGCGTCGATGCTCTACGAATTTCCACCGTTCTCCTTCATTTTGTGAGGATTTTATTAATCTATCATTAGCAAAATTTTTTTAGCAAGCAGGCAGTTTGAAATATCGTTCTATTCCACCATTTTGGGCGTATTATTATGGCCTCTGGACGCCGTATATTATTTTACGATGCGTATCCGTCTTGCAATGCTTTTAGGGCTATAGTGGTTTCTAGAATAACTTGCCCAAGACGTAATTTTATGTCGTCTATTGTTCAATAAAAACGGCTCCAAGTCAGTTTCTTTAAACATAGCTCTAAGTTTATGGAAGTTTGCTTTATTGAAATTAGGGACTTTTTCGATGCTACTATTTGGTTCGTTACTAGTAAACTTTTAAACGTGAAAGTTAGTTATCGTACGATGCGTTCGCTGTTCCTGAAATTCATCACCAAACATTTCAAATTCTCTATCAAATTCTTCTTTGTTGCAAGTAACAATGTCAAGACGTCTATTACAACGGGTCGGCATAATCGAACAACTTGATAAAGCGAACTCTCTTTTTTTGCAAGTAAGTTCGTCTTACAAAGTCATGTCCGGAGTAGTAGGGAAGTAAGAGTCTCGCCAAACCCACTTGGTCACAGGTAAAATTAACGTCCGCCCCAACAATTACAAGGGATTTCTTGTGAGTTACTCCATCTGCCAATTTGTGCCGTAAACTTTTCTCAGGTCCAGTTTGCACCTGCTTGAGCTGGAGGTCTGTATCTTCAACGCAAAGTCTTATTATTTGTCCCCTGTCTTATTCTTTCTTAGCCCACCGCTGTGTCGCGACGTTACACATTTTGAGGTTATTGGCACGCGGGTCGGGTTACGGACTGATTCTTTGATCCCATCCAAAAATAAAAAAACGCCCCCTCCCCTTTTTCTTTATTCCGGCATGTTTCCCCAAACGATCCCTAACCGGGGCCGTGCCTCCCTCCTGCTCCCCGTTCTCTTCTTGTGTGTCTATGCGCCAACGATTCTGTTCTGCCCCCCCTCCCCCTCCCTCTTTTCTGTCCCCCCTCGTTCTCTCCTAAATCTGCCCACTTTCTTGCGTCTGCTTACCCCGCGTTTGCCTCGCCCCCCATTCCCCCGTTTGGCTTGGGGCTTCCCGGATTTCAAGGAAACGGTACTTTCTTCCCCTTCTTGGGTTCCTGGTCGGATATCCATTTCCATCATGGCTGTCCTCGGTCCTCGCGGCCCCGTTCTCCTGCCCCCCGGTTATTTTGCCTTGGGGTACGTGGGTGAGGTGGCGCCTTTCTCCCCCCTTGCGGTTCCTTGCCGGCTTCGCGTTCCTTCCCTTTGTAGCTTGCCGTCCTCGCTGGCGCTGGATATTGAAAGGACGGCGGCATCTTGCGGCTATTGCGATCTTGGCTCTGGCGGCGGCGAGAGGGGCGGGGGTCTGTCTATGCGGCGCGGCGGGGCGGCGGTATGTCTTGAGACAGAAGCGTAGGGGAGGGGGGAGGGATGTTTTGCGTGCGGGCGGGGCGGGGTGCTGTCTTGCGCGCGGCGGGGCGGGGTGGGGGACTGTCTTGAGACGAGGGGGGGGCGGGGGGCTGGGCCGTGCGGGATGGCGGGGGCGGGGGGCGTTCGTGCTGGCGGCGGGGCGGGGGTCTGTCTTGCGCATGGAGGCGGGGCGGGGGTATGTCTGCGATAGGCGGGGCGGGGGGATGCCCCCTTGCAGAGGGCGCGGCGGGGTCGGGGGGCGTACTTGATCTGCGCGGCGGGGCGGGGGGTCTGTATTGCGCGAGATTTTTTTGGCGGGGGGGCTGTGTCTTGCGCGCTGCGGATTCTTGCGCTCGGGGCGGCCTCGGGGGGACTGTCTTGGCGCGGCGGGAGGGGGGGCTGTATTGCGCGCGGATTGTCTTGGAGCGCGTCTGCCGCCGGGGGGGCCGCCTCCCAGGGGGCATTGTCTTGCGGCGGCGCGGGTGGGGCGCCTGGGGATGCCTTGGCGCGCGCGGCGGGGCGGGGGGGCTCTGTCTTGAGCGCGGCAGGGGCGGGGGGGGGCTGTCTTGCGCGCGGTCCGGGGCTCGGGGGGCTGGTCTTGCGCGCGGCTGGGCGCGGGCGGCGGGGGGCTGATCTTGCGCGCCGGCGGGGCGGGGGGGCTCTTCGTTTTCTGTCTTGCGCGCGGCCGGGGGCGGGGGGGCGGTTTGCGCGCGGCGGGGAGGGGGGCTGTCTTGGCGCGCGGCGGGGCGGGGGTCTGTCTTGCGCGCGGGAGGGGCGGGGGGTAGGTCCCCCCCCCTTGCGCTCGGGCGGGGGCGGGGGGCTGTCTTGCGCGCGGCGCGGGCGGCGGGGGGCTGTGTCCTTGAGACGCGCGGTGCGGGCGGGGGGGCTGTCTGGCGCGGCGGGGCGGGGGGCTGTCTGGAGCGCGGCGGGGCGGGGGGCTTGTCCTTGCGCGCGGCGGGGCGGGGGCGCCTATCCTTGCGAGCGGGGCGGGGCCGAGGGGGCCGTCTTGCGCGCGGCGGGGCGGGGGGATGTCTTGCTGCCTGGTGGGGCGCGGGGCTCTCTTGCGCGCGGCGGGGCGGGGTGCTCTGTCTTGCGCGCGGCGGGGAGGGGGGTTGCTGCGCGCGGCGGGCGGGGGTCTGTCTTGCGCTCGGCGGGGCGGGGGGCTGTATTGGCGCGAGGCGGGGGGGGGGCGTGTCTCCTTGGGCGCGCGGGGGGCGCGGGGGGCTCTCTTGCGCGCGGCGGGCACCGGGGGGCTGTCTGGGATGTATGCGCGCGGCGGGCCGCGGGGGGGCTTGTCTTGCGCTGCGCGGCAGGCGGGGGGTCGGGGGGGGGGCGGGCTTCCTTATGCGCGGGCGGGGCGGGGGCAGGTCTGCGCGCGGCGGGGGAGGGAGGCTGTCTTGCGCGCCGGTGGGAGGATCGCGGCTCGCGGGGCTCTCTATGCCGCGCCAGGCGGGGGCGGGGGGCTGTTTTGCGCGCGGACGGGGAGCGTGGGGCTGTCTTGCGCGCGGCGGGGCCGGTGGGCCCTTGTCTTGCGCGCGCGCGGGGGCGGGGGGCTGGCTGTCTGGGCTGTCTTGCCGCGCGGCGGCGGCGGGGCGCCTGTCTTGCGAGCGGCGGGGGCGGGGGTCTGTCTTGCGAGCGGGCGCGGCTGGGGGGCTGTCTTGCGCCGCGGCGGGCGGACCGGGGGGCGCTCGTCTTTGAGCGAGCGGTGGGGTCCGGCACGGGGGGATCTCTCCATGCGGGCCGAGGCGGGGGCCGGGGGCACCTGTCTTGCGGCGCGGCGGGGCGAGGGGGGGCTGTCGTTGGCGGGCGGCGGGGGGGCTGCTGTCTTGCCGGGCCCCTCTTGCGAGCGCGCGAGGGGCGGGGGCTGTCTTGCGCGCGGCGGGGCGGGGGTCGTCTTGCGCGCGGCGTGGCGGGGGGGGGGGTCTGTCTGCCCCCGCCGGCGCGGCGGGGCGGGGGGGCTGTCTTGCGCGCGGCGGGGCGGGCGGGGGGCTGTCTTGCGCGCGGCGGGGCCGGGCTCTGTCCTGCGCGCGGACGGGCCGCTGCGGGGGGGGGGTTGTCTTGCGAGGGCGCGGGCGGGGCGCGGGTTCAGTCTAGCGAGCGCGGCCGGAGGCGGGGGGCGTCTTGCTTGCGCGGCGGGGCGTGGTCCGGGGCTTGTCTTTGCTGGCGCGGCGGGGGCGGGGGGCTGGCTTGCGCGCGGCGGGCCGGGGGGCGGTGGGCTGTCTTGCGCGCGGCGGGGCGGGGGGCCTGGGCTGTCTTGCGAGCGCGGGCGGGGCGCGGTCTGTCTTGGCGCGGCGGGGCGGGGGTCTGTCTTGCGCGCGGCGGGGCGGGGGGGCTGTCTTGCGCGCGGCGGGGCGGGGGCTCTGTCTTGGCGCGGCTGGGGCGGGGCGCTGTCTGCGGGCGGGGGGCGGGGGGCGGGGGCTTCTGCGCGCGGCGGAGGGGCGGGGGGCTGTCTTCGCGCGCGGCGGGGCGGGGGCTGTCTTGCGCGCGGGGGGCTGTCTGCGCGGGGGGCTGTCTTGCGCGCGGCGGGGGGGGGGGCGGTCTTGCGGCGGCGGCGCGGGGGGTCTTGCGCGCGGCGGGGCGGGGGGACTTGTCTTGGCGCGGCGGGGCGGGTCCGGGGCTTGTCTTGCGCGCGGCGGGCGGGGGCTGTCTTGCGCGCGGCGGGGCCGGGGGCTTTTTTGCGCGCGGCGGGGGGGGGGGCTGTCTTGCGCGGGCGGGGCGGGGGGATGTCTTGCGCGCGGCGGGGCGGGGTTGTCTCCGGGCGCGCGGGCGGGGGGGGGGGCTCTCTTGCGCGCGGCGGGGCGGGCGGGGGGCTGTCTTGCGCGCGCGGGGCGGGGGGCTGTCTTGCGCGCGGCGGGGCGGGGGATCTGTCTTGCGCGGCGGCGGGCCGGGGGGGTCTGTCTTGCGCGCGGCGGGGCGGGGGCTGTCTGAGCGCTCGGGGCGGGGGGCTGATTCGCGCGGCGGGCCGGGTGCCTGCGGGGGGGGGGGCGTCTTGCCGCGGCGGGGCGGGGGTCTGTCTTGCGCGGCGGGGCGGGGGGCGGGGCTGCGCGGCGGGGCGGGGGGGGTCTGTCTTGCGAGGGGCGGGGGCTGTCTGCGCGCGGCGGGGGGGGGCTGTCTTGCGCGCGGCGCGGGGGGGGCGCGGCGGGGCGGGGGGCTTGCGCGCGGCGGGCGGGGGTCTGCTTGCGCGCGGCGGGGCGGGGGGCTGTCTTGCGCGGGCGGGGCGGGGGGCTGTCTTGCGCGGGCGGGCGGGGGTCTGTCTTGCGCGCGGCGGGGCGGGGGTCTGTCTGCGCGCGGCGGGGCGGGGGGCTGTCTTGCGCGCGGCGGGGGGGGGGGCTGCTTGCGCGCGGCGGGGCGGGGGGGGCGGGGGCTGTCTTGCGCGCGGCGGGCGGGGGGCTGTCTTGCGCGGCGGGGCGGGGTCTGTCTGGCGCGGGGGGCGGGGGTCTGTCTTGCGCGGCGGGGCGGGGGGCTGTCTTGCGCGCGGCGGCGGGGGGCTGTCTTGGCGCGGGGGCGGGGGGCTCTCTTGCGCGCGGCGGGGCGGGGGGCTGTCTTGCGCGCGGCGGGGCGGGGGGGCTGTCTTGCGCGCGCGGCGGGGCGGGGGGCTCTCTTGCGCGCGGCGGGGCGGGGGCCTGTCTGCGCGCGGCGGGCGGGGGGCTGTCTGCGCGCGGTGGGGCGGGGGCTATCTTGCGCGCGGCGGGGCGGGGGGCTGTCTTGCGCGCGGCGGGGCGGGGTCTTGATTCGCGGCGGGGGGGTCTGTCTTGCGTCGGCGGGGCGGGGGGATGTCTTGCGCGCGGCGGGGCGGGGGGCTGTCTTGCGCGCGGGGGGCGGGGCGGCTCTTGCGCGCGGCGGGGCGGGGGCTGTCTTGCGCGCGGCGGGGCGGGGGGCTGTCTGCGGCGGCGGGGCGGGGGGGCTCTCTTGCGCGCGGCGGGGCGGGGCTGTCTTGCGCGAGGGGCGGGGGGCTGTCTTGCGCGCGTGGGGCGGGCTCTCTTGCGCCGGGGCGGGGCTGTCTTGCGCGCGGCGGGGCGGGGGGCTGTCTTGCGCGCGGCGGGGCGGGGGTGGCTGTCTTGCGCGCGGGCGGGGCGGGGGTGTCTTGCGCGCGGCGGGCGGGGGGCTGTCTTGCGCGCGGCGGGCGGGGGTCTGTCTTGCGCGGCGGGGCGGGGGGCTGTCTTGCGGCGCGGCGGGGGCCGGGGGGCTGTCTTGCGGCTGGGGGCGGGGGCTGCTTGCGCGCGGCGGGGCCGGGGGGCTTGCGCGCGGCGGGGCGGGGGGATGTTTTGCGCGCGGCGGGGCGGGGGGCTGTCTTGGCGGGGGGGCGGGGGGCTGTCTTGCGCGCGGCGGGGCGGGGCTGTCGGCGGCGCGGCGGGGCGCTTTGCGCGCGGCGGGCGGGGGCTGTATGGCGCGGCGGGCGGGGGCTGTCTTGGCGCGGGCGGGGCGGGGCTCTGTCTGCGCGCGGGCGGGGCGGGGCCTGTCTTGCGCGGCGGGGCGGGGGGCTGTCTTGCGCGGGCGGGGCGGGGGCTGTCTTGCGCGCGGGGGGCGGGGGGGCTGGGCGCGGGGCGGGGCGGGGGGGGCTGTCTTGCGGCGGCGGGGCGGGGGGTGCTTGCGCGCGGCGGGGCGGGGGCTGTCTTGCGCGGCGGGGCGCGCTTGCGCGCGGCGGGGCGGGGGTCTGTCTTGCGCGGGCGGGGCGGGGCGTATTGCGCGCGGCGGGGCGGGGTCTGTCTGCGCGAGGCGGGGCGGGGGGGCTGTCTTGCGCGCGGCGGGGCGGGGGGCTCTCTTGCGCGCGGCGGGGCGGGGGCTGTCTGGCGCGGCGGGGCGGGGGGCTGTCTTGCGCGCTGAGGCGGGGCCGGGGGTCTGTCTGCGCGCGCCGGGGCGGGGTCTGTCTTGCGCGCGGTGGGGCGGGGGGCTGGTCTTGAGCGCGGCGGGGCGGGGGTCTGTCTTGCGCGCGGCGGGGGGGGGGGCTGAGCGCGCGGTCGGGCGGGGCGGTCTTGCGCGCGGCGGGGCGGGGGGCTGTATTGCGCGGGGGGCGAGTGGGCTGTCTTGCGCGCGGGGGGCGGGGCTGTATTGCGCGGGTGGGGGGGGTCTGTCTGCGCGGGCGGGCGGGGGTCTGTCTTGCGCGCGGGGGGCGGGGGGCTCTGTTTGCGCGCGGCGGGGCGGGGGCTGTCTGCGCGCGGCGGGGAGGGGGTCTGTGTGCGGCGGCGGGCGGGCTGTCTTGGCGCGGCGGGCGGGCGGCTGTCTTGCGCGCGGCGGGGCGGGGGGCTGTCTTGCGCGCGGCGGGGGGCGGGGCTGTCTCCGCGCGGCGGGGCGGGTGGCTGTCTTGCGCGCGGCGGGGCGGGGGGCTGTCTTGCGCGCGGCGGGCGGGGGGCGGTCTGCGCGAGGCGGCGGGGGTCTGTCTGCGCGCGGCGGGCGGGGGGCTGTCTTGCGCGCGGCGGGCGGGGGGCTGTCTGCGCGCGGCGGGGCGGGGGCTGTCTTGCGAGCGGCGGGGCGGGGGTGTCTTCGCGGCGGGCGGGGGGCTGTCTTGCGCGCGGCGGGCGGGGGCTGTCTTGCGCGCGGGGGGCGGGCTCTCTGTCTTGCGCGCGGCGGGGCGGGGGGCTGTCTTGCGCGCGGCGGGGCGGGTCTTGCGCGCGGCGGGCGGGGGCTCTTGCGCGCGGCGGGGCGGGGGGCTGTTGCGGGGCGGGGCGGGGGGCTGTCTTGCGCCGCGGGGGGGCGGGGTTCTGCGCGCGGCGGGGCGGGGGGCTGTCTTGCGGAGCGGCGGGGCGGGGGCTGTCTTGCCGCGGCGGGGCGGGGGGCTGTCTTGGCGCGGCGGGCGGGGGGGCTGTATTGCGCGCGGCGGGGCGGGGGTCTGTCTGCGAGCGGCGGGGCGGGGGCGGGGGTGTCGGCGCGCGGGGGGCGGGGGATGTCTTGGCGCGGCGGGCGGGGGGCTGTCTTGCGCGCGGGGGGCGGGGGCTTCGCGCGCGGCGGGGCGGGGGCTGTCTTGCGCGCGGCGGGCGGGGGGCTGTCTTGCGCGCGGCGGCGGGGGGCTGTCTGCGCGGCGGGGGGCGGGGGGCTGTCTGCGCGCGGGCGGGGCGGGGGCTGTCTTGCGCGGCGGGGCGGGGGGCTGTCTTGCGGCGCGGGGCGGGGGGGGTCTTGCGCGCGGCGGGGCGGGGGGTGTCTTGCGCGCGGCGTGGGGCGGGGTCTGTCTTGCGCGCGCTGGCGGGGTGTCGCGCGCGGCGGGGCGGGGGCTGTCTGCGCGCGGCGGGGGGGCGGGGGCTGTCTTGGGCGCGGAGGGGCGGGCTGTCGTGCGCGCGGCGGGGCGGGGGCTGTCTTGCGGCGGGGGGCGGGGGGCTGTCTTGCGCGCGGGCGCGGGGGGCTGTCTGCGCGCGGCGGGGCGGGGGGGCTGTCTTGCGGCGCGGCGGGGGGCGGGGGCTGTCTGCGCGCGGCGGGGCGGGGTCTGTCTTGCGGCGGCGGGGGGGCGGGCTGGTCTTGAGCGCGGCGGGGCGGGGGGTGTCGTGCGCGCGGCGGGGAGGGGGCTGTCTTGCGAGCGGCGGGGGGGGGGCTGTCTTGCGCGCGGCGCGGCGGGGGTCTGTCTTGCGCGCGGCGGGGCGGGGGTCTGTCTTGCGCGCGGCGGGGGGGGGGCTCTCTTGCGCGCGGCGGGGCGGGGGGGCTGTCTTGCGCGGGGGGCGGGGGGCTGTCTTGCGCGGCGGGGCGGGGGGCTGTCTTGCGCGCGCCGGGGCGGGGCGGGGGGCTGTCTCTGCGCGCGCGGGCGGGGGTGTCTGCGGGGCGGGGCGGGGGGGGGCGTCTTGCGTCGCGGCGGGGCGGGGGCTGTTTGCTCGCGGCGGGGCGGGGGGCTGTCTTGCGGCGCGGAGGGCGGGCGGCTTCTGTCTGCGCGCGGCGGGGCGGGGGCTGTCTTGCGCGCGGCGGGGCGGGCCTGTCTTGCGCGCGGGGGGCGGGGCTGTCTGGCGCGGCGGGGCGGGGGGCTGTCTTGCGCGCGGCGGGGCGGGCTCTGTCTTGCGCGCGGCGGGGCGGGGGGCTGTCTTGCGCGCGGCGGGGGCTTGTGGGCGCGGCGGGCCGGCGGTCTGTCTTGCGCGCGGCGGGGCGGGGGGCTGTCTGCGGCGCGGCGGGGCGGGGTGTCTTGCGCGCGGGGCGGGGGGGTATTGCGCGCGGCGGGGCGGGGGGCTGTCTTGCGCGGGCGGGGCGGGGCGGGGGCGGGGGCTGTCTTGGCGCGGCGGGGCGGGGGCTGTCTGGGGCGCGGCGGGGCGGGGGGTCTCTGCGCGCGGCGGGGCGGGCTGTCGGGCGGGGGCGGGGGGGCTGTCTTGCGCGCGGGGCGGGGGCTGTCTTTCGCGCGGCGGGGCGGGGGTGTCTTGCGGCGGCGGGGCGGGGGGCTGTCTGCGCGCGGCGGGCGGGGGGGTCGGGCGCGGCGGGGCGGGGGCTGTCTGGGGGCGGGCGGGGGGGGTCTTGCGGCGGCGGGGCGGGGGGCTGTCTGCGCGCGCGGGGCGGGCTCGTCTGCGCGCGGCGGGGGCGGGGGCTGTCTTGCGCGCGGCGGGCGGGGGGGCTGTCTTGCGCGCGGCGCGGGGGCGTCTTGCGCGGCGGGGCGGGGGCTGTCTTGCGCGGGCGGGGGGGGGGCTGTCTTGCGCGCGGCGGGGGCGGGGGCTGTCTTGCGCGCGGCGGGGCGGGGGGATGTCTGGGCGCGGGGCGGGGGGCTGTCTTGCGCGGCGGGGCGGGGGGCTGTCTTGCGCGCGGCGGGGCGGGGGGTCTTTTGCTGCGGCGGGGCGGGCGGGGGCCTGTCTTGCGGGGCGGGGCCGGGGGGCTGTCTGGGGGCGGCGGCGGGGGGCGGGGGGCTGTCTTGCTCGCGGCGGGCGGGGGGCTGTCTGGCGCGCGGCGGGGCGGTGGTGTCTTGCGCGGGCGGGGCGGGGGGGTGTCTTGCGCGCGGCGGGGCGGGGGCTGTCTGCGCGAGGCGGGGCGGCGGGGGGGTGTCTTGCGCGGGCGGGGCGGGGGCTGTCTGTGCGGCGGGCGGGGGGGCTGTCTTGCGCGCGGCGGGCGGGGTCTGTCTTGCGAGCGGCGGGGCGGGGGGGCTGTCTTGCTGCGCGGCGGGGGGGGGGGCTGTCTTGCGCGGCGGGCGGGGGGGTCTGTCTTGCGCGCGGCGGGGCGGGGGCTGCTTGGGCGGGGGGCGGGGCGTTGGGGGCGGGGCGGGGGGCGGGGGCTGTCTTGCGCGCGGGGGAGGGTGTCTTGCGGCGGGAGGGGCGCGTTGTCTTGCGCGCGGAGGGCGGGGTGTCGGCGCGGCGGGGAGGGGGGCTTCTTGCGGCGGGGGGGGGGTCTGCGGCGCGGCGGGGGGGGTCTGTCTTGCGCGGGCGGGCGGGGCCTTCTTGCGGGGCGGGGCGGGCTGTCTTGCGCGCGGGGGCGGGGGGCTGTCTTGCGGGGCGGTGGCGGGGGATGTCTTGCGCGCGGCGGGGCGGGGGCTGTCTTGCGGCGGCGCGGGCGGGGGGCCTGTCTTGCGCGGCGGGGCGGGGGTGTCTGCGCGCGGCGGGGCGGGGGGAGGCGCGGGCGGGGGCGGGGGCTGTCTTGCGCGCGGAGGGGGGGGGCTGTCTGCGCGGGCGGGGGGGGGGGATGTCTTGCGCGCGGCGGGGCGGGCCTGTCTGCGCGAGGCGGGGGGGGGGCTATTGCGCGGCGGGGCGGGGGGGTGTCTTGCGCGCGGCGGGGCGGTCTGTCTTGCGCGCGGTGGGGCGGGGGGATGTCTGGGCCGGAGGGGGGGGATGTCTGCGCGGGAGGGGCGGGGGGCTGTCTTGCGCGCGGCGGGGCGGGGGTCTGTCTTGCGCGCGGGGGGCGGGGCTGTTTGAGGCGGGCGGGGGGGGCTCTGTCTTGCGCGGGCGGGGCGGGGGATGTCTTGAGCGAGCGGGGCGGGGGGCTGTCTGGGCGCGGCGGGGCGGGGGGATGTCTGCGCGCGCGGGGGGCGGGGGCTCTGTCTTGCGCGCGGCGGGGGGGGGCTGTATTGCGCGCGGCGGGGGGGGGTGTCTTGCGCGCGGAGGGGGGGGGCTGTATTGAGGCGGGGGCGGGGGGCTGTCTTGCGAGAGGCGGGGCGGGGGGCTGTCTTGCGCGCGGCGGGGGGGTGTATGAGCGGCGGGGCGGGGGGATGTATTGCGCGCGGGCGGGGCGGGGGGGTATTGCGCGCGGGGTGGGGGCGGGGGGGTCTGGCGGCGGGGCGGGGGGTCTTGCGCGGAGGGCGGGGGATGTCTGCGAGGGGGGAGGGGGCCGGGGGCGGGGCGGGGAGAAGGTCCGGAGGCGGGGCGGATATGTCTGCGCGCGGGGGCGGGGGCTGTATTGCGCGCGGGGGCGGGGGGCTTTATTGACGCGAGGGAGGGGGGCTGTTGCGCGCGGCGGGGGGGGGGATGTATTGAGCGAGGAGGGGGGGGCTGTCTTGAGAGCGGAGGGGCGGGATGTATTGAGAGAGGCGGGGAGGGGGCTGTATTGAGAGAGGAGGGGAGGGGATGTATTGAGAGAGGAGGGGAGGGGGATGTATGAGAGAGGGCGGAGGTTATGTATTGAGAGAGGAGGGGAGGGGGATGTATGAGAGGAGGGGAGGGGATATGTATTGAGAGGGAGGGAGGGGGGATGTATTGAGAGAGGAGGGGAGGGGGATGTACTGAGAGAGGAGGGGGGAGGGGGGATGTATTGAGAGAGGGGGGAGGGGGATGTATTGAGGAGGAGGGGAGGGGGTATGTATTGAGAGAGGAGGGGAGGGGTGGAGGAGGGGAGGGTATGTATTGAGAGGAGGGGAGGGGTGTATTGAGGAGAGGGAGGGGGATGTATGAGGAGAGGAGGGGAGGGTATGTATTGAGAGAGGTGGGGGAGGGGGATGTATGATAGAGTAGGGAGAGGGGGATGTATGATGGAGTAGGGGCGGAGGGATGTATTGAGAGAGGAGGGGAGGGGGATGTATTGAGAGAGGAGGGGAGGGGTATGTGTGAGAGGGAGGGGGGAGGGGGATGTATTGAGAGGGGGGAGGGGGGATGTATTGAGAGAGGAGGGGAGGGGGGTGTATAGAGGAGGGAGGGGGGATGTATTGAGAGAGGAGGGGAGGGCAGATGTATTGAGCGAGGAGGAGGGAGGGGGTATGTATGAGAGAGGAGGGGAGGGTATGTATTGAGAGAGGGGGGAGGGGGGGGGGATGTATTGAGAGGAGGAGGGGAGGGTTATGTATTTTGAGAGGAGGGGAGGGGGATGTATTGAGAGAGGAAGGGAGGGGGGGATGTATCGAGAGAGGAAGGGAGGGGGGGATGTATGGAGAGAGGAAGGGAGGGGGGGATGTATGGAGAGAGGGGAGGGGGGGGGGATGTATGAGAGGGAGGGGAGGAGGGGATGTATTGGAGAGGAGGGGAGGGGGATGTATTGAGAGAGGAGGGAAGGGGGATGTATAGAGAGAGGAGGAGAGGGGGGAAGTATTGATAGAGGAGGGGAGGGTATGTATGAGAGAGGAGGGGAGGGGGGTATTGAGAGAGGAGGGGGGGGTATGTATTGAGAGAGGAGGGGAGGGGGGTATATGTATAGGAGGGGAGGGGGGAGGGGGATGTATTGGAGAGAGGAGGGGCGGGGGATGTATTGAGAGAGGAGGGGAGGGGATGTATTGAGAGAGGAGGGAGGGGGTATGTATTGAGGAGGAGGGGAGGGGGGATGTATTGAGAGAGGAGGGGAGGGGGGATGTATGAGAGAGGAGGGGAGGGGGGATGTATTGAGAGAGGAGGGGAGGAGGGATGTATTGAGAGGAGGGGGGGGGGATGTATTGAGAGAGGAGGGGAGGGGTGATGTATTGAGAGAGGAGGGGAGGGGGGATGTATTGAGAGAGGAGG